>JAABNY020000032.1:20083831-20095974 GCA_015164015.2 Brevimyrus niger
GGTTGGAATATAATATCAAAAGACCTGCACTCCCATACTGCATAAAAAGTAGGAGGTGGATGGATGGATGGATGGATGGATGGATGGATGGATGGATGGATATAAAACAGTTACTTTTACTCTTTGTTTTACATTCCCAACTCGTCAGTTGTGTAGCAGGGGAAGTTTCAATGGATATAGTTTGTTTACATGTGACTTAAACTCCAGCATAAATAACACATATATTATCATAGTACAAATTTCTTTTGTTGAAACTGAAACAGGTCAAGTAGAACTCATATACATTATGGAAAAACTGTTCAGTTTTTAAGTGCTAATACTGACTTTTTGAATACCCAGTTACTTTAATACATTACCAAAATAAGTATAACTGGTGCCTCTTTGAAGGGTTAAAATTCATACGTATTCACCAAGACATTGGTGTGACAACCCAGTGAGTGCAAGGATACCTCGATCAGCATCTATCACCCTATCTGTCAGACACTGCGGTCCCCTTAGTCATGAACAGCCCCCCCGTGAGCGGCATAGCATCTAGCGACATCTAGAGACTAGCGACATCCGGTAGAACTTCAAAATGTAACTCAGTTTAAGTTAAATAAGAAATAGGAATACAAACAGAAAGGTGCTGAAGAGGCAGAAGTGTTCCCTACCTGTGGGACGGCAGGAGGCTGGGATCCCGTGTGAGAACAGAAACGGGGGGTTATATAGTGACACCGACCTCGGGTGTCCGTTTACGCTGGCTTGGGAGGAGGCTGCGTCAAAATGAGCAAAAACCTTCACAGACCCGCCTTCATAATACCGGCTTTTGTGACTAATACAGCAATGCAATCATCTAGTTAGACGATTTCAGTGATTTCAGTGCTGCAGCGGCTAAGTGTTGCGGTGCCTTTAAATCTATCACTTTGCGCCTCTTTGCTCTGGGATCCCCAGTTCAGTGACAAGTGCCCGGCCACCGCCCCCTTGCCGGTGCAGGGATACGCTCAAATTAAATCATTAAGACGGAGGGACCCTGCCACGTCCAGTCACTCTGCAAAGTTTAATTGCGTTACTAAATTACTGCCGTTAGATAACATAAAGAATTGCCCCCATATCGTGTCGGTAATGGAAGCTTGCAGGGAGGTGGATGGTAATGGGAATTAAAACTACGCCTGCTGTTTATCATACGGGATTGTCTGACAGACAATTAACTGCAAATATGGTCACGCCCATCCCTTAAAGGAAGAAAATGCGTTTGTTGAAATTTATGAGGGCTTCTCTTGGAAGGGACTAAATGGTAATCTTATGACAACTTAAATTGTCTAATGTTGAACCTAAACCTACACCTATATATGTACATCTTCCCAAAAAACAAGCAGTCATCAACACAGCTATGCCTGGCTGCCTGAGTCCTTGCTCAATTAAAATATATGGAGGCCGATATGAGTAATTAAAAACCCAATCAATGATTAGTTCCTCTGTGCATGTGTCTCTAGTTTTAATCTCTGCATTAACAAATTCGCTGCTAATATTAAACATACGGACTGTGTTTTTCCCTGAACTTTGGCCCTTGGGAGCATATCAGTACATATCAGTAGAGCGTTTAATAAACCCAACCTCATTATGTCATTGTTAATCATAACACATGCGATAGCTTTGTTTGCTCTCCTGGACAAGACAGGCTATTTAAGTGTAGCCTAATATTGTTTCAATGTTTTTATTTTTTTGATCAGAAATTGGAGTTCTATGTAATAAAAATAAAGTTTAACAACGCTCGCACTTGCTGCAGGCAATGTTACGTACTGATGTATGAGTATCAGGCAGACTGACATATTGATGTATTACTATATTGCTACATGCTTCAAATTCTCCAAAGTATGAGCTCATTATATAATCGGCGCCATGAATTTTAGTGCCTCAGCTTTTCAGTCACTCTGACCCTGACCACGATAAGTGGTTAGAAGATGGATGGATAGAAGGATAGATGGATTTGTCCATTAATTTAAGTTGCATGTTAGTTTTGTATAATTTCTAATAGATGAATGTTGGGGGCCCAACCTGGCCTGGTTGTTCCCTGCTTCCGGACCCCACATGACCCTGAATAGGTTAAGCTGTTGCAGAAATGCATGGATGGATGGATGGATGGATGGATATTGTAGTGAGTTATTAACATCTTAGCATGGATGATGTCACATTAGTATTGGATAATTTTCAAAATATTTTCAAAATATACAGCAGGTTTATTACATAAAATAAAACATGCATTTTGTCTTATGTACACAACAGCGTAGGAGAGAGTTTGATGAACAACTTAATTTAAATAAGAAGGTTTATTTATTTGGGAGACGAATGAATCCAAAATTTCTCCCTCCATTCCTACATCCTTGTATGTACATGCAGTGTAGTTTATTTTTGTCATTGTTTTTGTCACGCCCACGAGGCTGGGACCGAGCACCGGCAGGCAATTGTCAGTTAATCTCTCTGTTTCATAAAACTGTCAAAGACCTAGCCTCATTGCGAAGTATTGTTGCTATTGTTCTAATGTGCCATACCAAGCAATTCTCTGTGTATTGTCTTCCCCGATCGCCCTGTCTGCTGTGTCCTGCCCCGCTGATCCACCTGCTCTGCCTGTCTTGCCTGTTCCATCCAGCCGCCTTCCCTAGCCTGCCCTACCTGCCTGCTCCATCCTGCCCTGCTCCTCTACCTGCTTCTTGCTCCCCTTCCTGTCGTCATCTCGTCCCGTCACTCCACGTAGAACTGACCTTCGTGGACACCGACATCTTGCCTGCCCCACGACCATGACTTGGGATTTTCCCTTTGACCCTGCTGGTTTCTGGTTCGATCATTATATCAGTTGTACAATGCACTACAGAGTCTGTCTCTTCTGTCGTGACTGGACACCGCAGTTTTTAATTGTTTTTAAGACTTACATTGATTGATTGAATGAAATGACTACCGGCCAGCCCATTCCCGCCAGTTGCAGCTGCGGT
Source organism: Brevimyrus niger (assembly GCA_015164015.2). Taxonomy (NCBI): domain Eukaryota; kingdom Metazoa; phylum Chordata; class Actinopteri; order Osteoglossiformes; family Mormyridae; genus Brevimyrus; species Brevimyrus niger. Next base: position 20,086,798 of record JAABNY020000032.1, read on the forward strand.
GTCCCGTAACAGGCTGTCACCGGTCACTATGTGATAACATGACTAGTATTAAGTATTGTACCTGGAATGTCCAGGAATATCTGTCCATGAAAGTAACGTAATAATAGTAATTAAAAAGTATTCGTAACACAAAAGGTGTGTATAAAGTGCAAAGGCAAAGGGATGTTCAGGGATTACATGATTTTTGTTGATGCAAAATGTAACAATGCAAAATGTATGCAAACTGAACGTCAGGTGGAAATCAGTGCATATCACTGCTGGTCAGGGAAATCATTACGTGTTTTGTGGTACTTCTGCTGCCATACCTGCAAGGACGGTGCTGACTCCGAAGGACTCTATGCAAATTGAAATGAGGGAAACCAAATCAAAACTTGCAGTGCAGTATGTAAGTATTTGGACAGTGACAATTTATTATTATTATTATTATTATTGTTCTGTACATCATTCATATAAATTTGTGATGTAGTCTTTCATTGTCATTTATTTGCAGCCAAGGATGAAATGACACTTTTTTTAAAGATAATATTAATATCTCCAAATGTTTTTTTGTCCCTTAACACGATGGGGGGGGGGGGTATACATAAAATGCTCATTCTGCAATTCCTGCATAGTATAGCTGTTTATACACTTAAATTGTAACTGATGGTCAGCACTTTAGCATATTTTGAGTGTTTCATTTCAAAATTATTGCAATGGTGTACAAAATAATAATAATAAAATATGCCATTTTCCAAATACTTACATATTGCGATGTAACTGTACTTATTTCCATTTGAAAGATGGGTGCAGATGGGAGACAGGGAGAGTATATGATAAAATCATCTTGCCTGATACATGACTGCAGTCTCTGTTAGGTTTCGTCCTTGTGCTCTGAATGTGCAGTGAACTGTCCTCAGTAATTTATAATGAAACATAAGGAGTGTGCTGTTGATTATGTACAGTATTTTCTTATTAATTGAGAAGGAAGGGGAGGTTCTGTCGATGTTGGGGTGGACACGTTCCCCCAATTCCCAACTCCCCTGAAAAGTTCACACCTCTGTTACAGTATTTCAACACTTCGGTTCATGAAGTTGATAAGAGTCGACACTACAGGTTAATTTACATGTTAGTCTAATACATTTACCTCAAAAATCACCCTGGAATAGTCCTTAGTTGTCAATATCTAAGCACATCAGGCATTCTCTTATGTTAATACAGTAACGCAACTTGTCTTTCAGCTGTTGTGCCATTGTTCATCCCAATATCAATGACATGTACACATATTGGTGCAAGAAGGTGTTTTATAGAACAAATAGAAATAAAATCGGTAAGAGGCTGATTCGTTCACTCAATCAGTGAAAATCGTATTTACAATTAGGGTTGTTCAACTCACGGTCCAAGACCTGCTGATTTTCCAGCCTTCCTTCACCTGTAAGCCAGGTGGGAAGCCTCTGACCAATCAGAATCAGTAATTATTAAAATCATTACCTGGGAGAACTGGATTTGGAATCAAGGGCCTGAATTGAGTAGCCCTGAATTAGATGATTGAAGTTGTTCATTTTGTATTTTACTTTTAGATTTTCCCCAGTTCTGATTACTGCAATATTTTGAAACACTCCTGCAATATAATATTTATAAAGAACACCACTTTCTCTCATGCAGCAGTCAAGCAATTGCTGCATGGAGGGAATAATCAGTTTTCGAATCATCGATGTCAACCAGTCAGGTGTTCCAGAGCCAATTAAGGTCACACTTAAGAAGCTCTCCCTTAAGCAACCTCTTACGAGACTGTTCAGGAAACATACATAGGAAAACAAATAGCTTTCGGAAGGTATATAATCTTCGTCTTTGTAAGACGTTAGGAGTGACTGTTATCGGGAAACCGGCCCAGGGCTGGACCGGACATGAAAAACGGGGAGCTGTGAATCAGACTCACTGGCTGGACTGCGGGTGGCGGCAGCCGCCGTCTGCTCAAAAGTTTTAAGACAAATCTGCACGACCGCTAGACACTGCGAGTGAGGGAAAGGAACATGACCTGCAAATGTGCGGGATAAGAAAATGTCAAGCCGGCTACTTCGCTGTGGATAATCTCGAGATAATCTGAAACTCGTTAGATGGCAGTCTCCGGTCGCATCACTCCACTCTGTTAGCTGCAGACAGATTCCTCTCCTTTTTACATCCCACTTCGTAAACACTTATGCAATGTGCAGTCGGTAACGATAAGAAGCCAGCCGTCATCTGTGCCTTCTCTGAATTTAACGCTAACCCTGGTTGCCGTTGTCCTCTTCTTAACCAATGAGATAATGCACTAATGCCCTTAACGTGGACCCAGAATAGCACACGGCACCCTCACTGTCATATGTTGTAACTGCATAGATTGTCACTGTACAGTACGTTACTCTTTCGTTCATGCGATATGCCCTGGATCACAGTATTAACAAAATGAATGTTATTGCTTGTTAAGCCTTGGCTGCGAATAATAGGGAACCAGCATTTCTCACGTGCATTAGCTGTGTGTTAATTTAGCAGATTGCACGGTAATATTAAATATAAATATAAAAGTCCAGATATCTAATTTAAGATGGGTTAAACTTATTGTGAGTAATATTAAACAATGAATACTATAACATGTACAATATTTATTAAAATTCAGTTTAATAAGATATCAGTTCAGTCAGTTCAGTATGGCTTATTTGTTATTATATTTTATAGTAATATTTTTTATTAAATGAAATATCATTAAAATTCCTTTTATAATCACAGTTAAACACTTATGCATGCTCAAGCATAGCGGTTTACGAGCTGAAGTAAATGGTGAATGTGAAGGTTTAATTAAACCACTTAATTAACTGAACCGTCAGTCATGCATGTGTGACAGCAGGACGAGTGAGTCTAATCACTAACGAGCCATCCGGCTCTGATGGCTGCAGGTGTGAGGAGTGTGCAGTGTAGCTGATGACATAAATCCAGTGTTCATCCCCAAGAGGATTCAGATCTACTGATGCTGCTCTTACGTTCTGGCTTACATGGCAGCCAAGGTCAAGCCTAAATGGAGAGAAACAATATTAGCCAATAAGCAACAAGTTCAAATTGACCACAGAGTGTGTAATAGAGCTTCTAATGGGGGCAAAGATCATTCTGTATGGGCGTCGAAACTGATCTCGAGATTCAGTCTGAGTCTCGGTGTTACAGGTCATCTGAGGTTCGCATCAGGAGCTCCATGCATCACCGCATGGGAAAGGTTCCTGATTCTGAGGAACCTTTAAAAGCTTCGATGAGGCAACGTCTCTTGCATAGCTTACAGCAGCTTCAAACCACTGCCGCGATATTAGTGCTGTCAGTATTATTTGCATATTCAACATATTACATAAATAGTTTGAAATAAACAAGGAGTATGAAGGTCTAATGCAGAAAGTAAAGTATGAGATGACGGAAGAGGAACTGTGATGGGCTGCCCATCTCCTTCTCACAGGCCTGGCAATGCGGCAGTTCCTGCACAGGACTGCAGCACTGATTAGCAGGGCTGCACTGGCCATCTGGTGTTCCGGGCATTTTCCGGGTGGGCCGATGGATGAGTGGGCCGCAAAATGTACTGGGGGCAGCCCCAAGGTCCAGGGCCGACTTTTCATCCCAGTCCAGCCCTGCTTATTAATAGGAATATAATGTAATAAATTCAGCAGGCTCTTCGTCCCGGGGCTTTCAGGAAGGCAGGTGACACACCAGCTCCACCAGCTTGGGGGGCATCCCGGTTTGTGGGGGCGATAGGGATACAGACACTCGATAGGGGCAGAGAAGCAACAACAGCCTGTGTGAAGTCTAGTGAATAGTTATCCCTCTTTGTTTGAGGCCTAATTAAAACTCCACGATAAATGCTGAGTTTACAGAGCAAGCTATTGATGCTCAAAGTCAGCACAGATGTGAATGTGTCATTTTATATTTAAGAAACAACAAATGGCACGAAATCAATAAGCAAAGGTTCTGGCATCGCGTCCAAGGTGTCCCTCATCCTCGTGTCCTATGCTGCCTAAAATTGGTGTCTTCAGGATTGATTTTTTCCCTTTGCGTAACCGTATTACCACTAAATCATCGCAACATCTTGAGTCATTTTATGGTTTTTGGTTCTGTGCGTAAAATGATATTGAATTTGCCGTGCCTTCGAGTTGACTTTTATTGTACATCTTATTGACAATGTTGATACATATGAATTAGTTACACAGGAGAACAGCAAAAGAATGATTGTCAGTTTGCGGTGCTTTTTGTGTTATTTTTCTCACTGAAGAAAGAGGAAGAAAATGAACCAAAATAAACCCCCTTGAAAGCGTTTGCTGCTGCTCCTTAGCCGACATGCTGAGCGACGTGTTTCAGCTGGAAAACCCGACTCGAGACACCAGAGTACCTGACACCTCTGATGGAGAACATCTGACATGCTTGTTCTCTCCTCCTCAGACCCCAGCAGGGTTCTGGCAGGGTCATTCCGGTCTCCATATTTTCACAAAATTTGTATGCAGCTGTTTCCTGGAGCCTGTCTACAGGAAATTAGGCACGGTGCTGTCTCAGAGTCTGGATAGAGTTATATAATGCAATGTTAGACCTGAAGGGATCTGAATTGTGTGAGATTAATGGCTTTGGAATGATATTACTGATCTTTGAACGATATTTAATGAGTAGACAGTGATGCTGGCTCCAGGCTGCACATTTGCCAGTTTCAAAGAGGCCAGGACGCCCAGAGCAAATGGAGTGTGCTCACCTCACATTCAGCCGTGTGACCGGGAACGACAGCCAGGGAGACACATCCTGTTTGTCGGAAACTCGGATTCCCGCAGAGGGATAAATCTTAATATTTAATGTATATGAAGGTGAAGGCAGAACATAAATGACAAAGTAATTCCTTTTTTGCAAAAAAATAAATAAATAAGAGCATGATGGCTCAGGCAAAAACAACACAAATCCCCCCCCCCACCACCACCACCACTTTCAGGAATGAATAAAGTATCACTCTTCTACACTTTTCTATTTTATTTTACCCAGGATCTGGATGAGCATTTCAGGGAGGAGATGCACACAACCTGACCGTCACCGTGACAGCAAAAGTCTCCAGTTTAAACTTCAACAAGACATTCAGCTGAGGGATTTGACAGTGGGTGGCTGCACCTCTAGCCCAGGGGGACAAGGCTGGAGCTGTCTCAGGTGCTGAACATCCCTCTGGCTTGCTGCTGCAGCCCCCAGCGAAACAGGGTCCTCTGTAGGTCAGACACGACGTCCGGGGAGGCGCATCGACGCCACCACGCTTCATGTGTTACCGATGACAGATGAACCTGTAACTTTAGGAGGCAGTTCAGGGTCATAAGACAAAATCGGGAGGAAGACGTGATCATCTGATTGCGGCAGGGATTTACTTCACATCATTAGACACTGAAGTGCATCAGCAGGCAGGCTTGTCATCTGCATAGGTGGAGAGATTTACCGCACTGCGCTTTGGCCCGTTTACCGCGGTGTGGGGGCTTTCAGGCTTGCTGTCCCACACATACATGCACATACGTTTCCATTGCGGCTGGATTCCACTCTGCTCAACATCATCAAAGACTAGCCCGCCACCACCACACTCCCGGAGCACACGGAACACACGGAACACACGGAACACACGGGACACGCGGCGGCAGGTAGTGACAGAGCAGGGTCACTTCCGAGAGCCGTGTGGAGAGGACTGTGACAGACTCACTCAGTGCGTTTGGATTCTCACCATCCCCAGAACAGCAGTTTGCTGTTTCTGAAACAAAAAGACATGGATCATAAAAGATAGAAAAATGCTCTGGTAGGATAGAAGAGGCCTTACCTGTCAGGGGTTGGAGAGTTGAGGGTTGAGTGAACAGCTGGAGATGAAGTGAAAGATCACGAGAATACAAACGAAGAATGGAAGCAAAGCTAGAGGAATATAAAATGACAGAGGTGTGAAAGGGGGTGAGGAACCTTACAGGCTACAGTGGGCAGCTCACTGGTATCTGCACACCTGCTGTGTTCTGAGGAGCAAAGGAGCAGCCCAAGGAGCAGTTTCTGCACCCTTCCTGGTCACTCTCTACACCAGAGACTTCAGATACATCTCTGGTTTATGCCGCCACTGAATGTGGTCTCCATCAGTGAGGGGAGGGGAGAGAAGAACAGGAGTATGGTGGAGAGCTTCATAGGATAGTGCAAAGAGAAGACCCACCTGATGTCAATAAGATCAAGGAGGGACTTCAGACTAACCAGGGAACCACGGGCAGCTGCTACCTTCCAGGTGGAGATTAAAAAGATGGTTTGGGGCCACAAGTATCTTGGAGTCTCAAGGGCAGACTGCAAAGCAAACATCGATAGAGTCTAGGAGGAAAGCGTGGAGTTGATAGGTCATCTTGAGGAGACTCAGGTCCATGAGTGCTGGAGGCGGCAGTGTGTAGAGCAATGAACACTTGAGCCTCAGATGAGAAGCATAATCAGCCACAGGATCATGTCCTCATTATTCAAAACCAAGAGGCTCGCGGCAGTTTGATCAGCCTTCGACATCCCCAACGGCAGCTAGCTGGGAGGAGTGTCATGAGGCCGCCATCTGTAACGTAATGGGAGATGTAACAGAGCCTCCCTCTGCCATCAGTACTGGCTCCAGGCACCACCTTCCCAGTGTGCATTGCACAGCAACACACATTTACCCCATCTTTTATCTATGGTATTTATCTTATTGGCTGTAGTTCCACTAAGTCCTTCAGTCTTTTCAGCTCTTATTTGTATCAATTCCGTTATATCTGGATCTTACTGATTCAATTTTATTTTTTTTATGTTTGTTCCTTCCTGCATAACCTGCCTTCTGGACTCCTGGTGAATATTTCCCTGTGGCGGATCAATAAATTATCAGTAAATCAATCAGCTATTCAAGGTTTTGTGATGGATGGACACTAACATCAGCGAAGGTCTGTCCGTAAAATGACTGACTGAAGTGTCATTACTATAATTTGTAGTTTCTTAATCTTCACATCTATGATGGTATCCCGCACTGGCACCCCAGGACTGATTTCAGAATAGGTTATAGGTATTTAATTTTAAATGACACCTTTATTCTCGGACATAATATAAGCCTGGCATCCCTTGGAGGGTGGGGGGCTGATGCATTATTCCTGCCTGGGGCTCAGTGCTGCCCTTGGTGTTTTTAATCTGTCGGTTTGATGGGGGTCAGTAAGTGCTCAGTTAGGCGGTGTGCTTGACAAACCAGACCAGCCCGGAGGGATCGTTCCGTCCATCCTGTCCACACCGGCCAGTGTTTAATAATGAAAAGTGATAGATATGTGGATACACCCCCCCCCCCCCACCAACTCAATAAAGCAACTAATCATGTGATTAATGGCCTAAGGGTGCACAGCGTCATGCCTTTAAGAGGACAGGAAGGAGTAGCGATCAGGTGATGCATCCTGAACTTGCCTGTGGAGGTCTGGATATTGGGTCCACTCCGTTTCTGACACACAGACCCCCCCCCGCTCCCTCCACACTTCAGAGGTTCTCCTCTCCAACCCACCGAGCATCAACTCCATCACACTGGCCTCAGTGACACCAGAGAAAATGGAGGAAGAAGCAGGGAGGGCTAAGGCCGCAAAACACACAGCAGGTGTGGCCAGGGGCTGCCTGTAACGCCGACGTCTACAGGTCAGTGACCCTCCACTGCGCACGTAACTTTCAGAGGATGTGAAAGGTAACAGCACAGTCTGCTCATTACCGATCCTTGGACTCTGGCTTTTTCCCAGATCGGCAGCTACGTGTACACTTCTCTCCTCATTCTTGTTCTTTTTGCGCCTCCTGGGAGCCTGTAGCCCCGTCTTCCAATTAAACGGCGATTGCTCAGGGATGACATGCCAGTGGTCTTGCTTTGAAACTGCTGTTTGGTTACACAGATCAATGGGCTTCCTGTTTGCCCTCAGTGTGCCCCTTCTCTGCCTCCGCCTCCTATCCCTGACCGGCTAAGCGTTGCGCTTGCAAATGGGCCCACATGTCCCTGCTGGGCCTGCAACTGTAACCACTTTTTCCTACATGTACATAATAGGAGAATGAATAAGTGTCCTTCAATTCTAATTGTACATTAGCTACATTTCTTCAGGCAGACAGAAACCTACTTTGTTAAATCAGATTTGGCTGATCCTGAAGGCTCACTCTGGCGCACTGCCGGCGGCTCCCTGGCTCTGGGGCGCATGCAGAGCTGCTGTCAAACGCTACGCATGACATCGCTGCTAAAGCATCAGCTAATTATCATCATTAGGTGCTCCTGGTGTCTGCATGGATGGCCGTCGTCCAGAATGTTCTGTCTCCTATCCAGATCGTCAACCTCTCCAGTAGCATGTTCATTGTTGTATTATTGAGTCCATCCTTGTGCTGTTCATCCTCCTCATTTTTTTAACTTCAGCATTTCAACGCATTTTGTCCTTTTGTGATTTACTGGGGTTTCCCCATAATATGCAGAAAGTTAGCGGCAAATTCATTGCTGAACTATGAACCGAAGTCCCAGCTGAAGTTTTTTTTGCTGATTGGTAGCTACATATGCGACGTAATCCCTCAACATCTCCCAGCCTCATCGCGGTGAGTAATGTCCCTCCAGTGACCTGATTACTTTCATCCATTCTAACCTGGATTCCTGTCACTAAAATCAAGGCGATCGAAGACACAAGTGAAATCGGGGTGTGTCTTGTGGCTGCCTGTTGCTGTGGTGATGGACAGTGAATACTTGGTGCCAGAGAGTCCATGCTCCAAGGTAAACTTAAAATATGAGTTAACCTTTGGAGTAAATACAAACTGAAGTAAAGAAACGTGTATTTGTAATATCATTTGTGTTGTATGATCTTTTTAATAAACATCTGGCTAAAATATCAAAGTTATGATATGTAAGTGAAGAACCACACTGCAGGCGTACCCAAAAAATGAATTTTGGCCTCTAAAACTGAGGTGGTCACATGCCAGGTTATTACAGCAAAATAATCAAAAGAAAATGTCAACAAGACAAACTAATAATTTTTTTTTTTTTTTTTTTTGGCAAGGCATCAAAGCCATTGGAACCCAAGCAGAGCATAAATTAACCAGAAAGCCTGATGGAAGAACAAGCAGAGACAGCGAAGAGAGGAGCAGCGTTTGTGGATGCTAATGCTAATGAGAATGAGCAGAGACAGCAACGAGAGGAGCAGCGTTTGTGGA
>JAABNY020000032.1:20108883-20121701 GCA_015164015.2 Brevimyrus niger
GCGCCGGGGGGGGGGGGGGGGGGGGGGGGGGGGGGGGGGGGGTGGGGGGGGGCTTTTTTGGCTCCCCCTTCTGCGGGGGGGGGGGGGGGGGGGGGGGGGGGGGGTTAACGCACTGAAAGATTGACCAAGTCAAAGCGGCGGGCGTCAGTCGTGAGGGGGTAGGCCTCTGGGGGGGGCTCAGCTCCAGAGAGCAGCAGTATGGCGGAGAAATCTACTTAACCTTAGGCTGGAATGACTGTTTATAAATGGAGAAGGTACCACAAGTGCCAAAGCAGGGAGGCAGAAGAGGAAGTAACAGAGTACAGCAGGTCATATGCGGGGGGGGCATAGGACCCCCCACCAAGCTGGATGCTGAGTTGGATGGGGAGCAGGCAATGAATGAACTTCATTTAGGGTTAGGGTTCAATGCAATGAAAGTCCTGGGGTGGCAGGTTTGGAAACTACGCTTGGCATCAGATGGTTGCTGGTTCCAATACTAGGGTTGGCAGACTGATGAGCAAGACCCTCAAGGATGTCTAACCCTGCTTGCTCAACTGTATGCCACATTAGCACCAAATGAGCATATAAAAAACAAAGACGATTGAGGCAGGCGCCAGGCCATCGAACTGCAGAGACAGGGAGGTATATATATCCATTTGATGAGGGGGTGGGGCATCGGGAATGAACAGCCCCAGTCACTGCAGGCTCCGCCCCCAAAGACATCCTGTTTTAAGCTGCCTTCTGGAGGGCAGAAACGAACATATGAGTAATTAACGGTACATTTACATCATCGGGCGTCGGGACTTCGTGGTCATAGTGTCATAATTAATGTAATGTGCACGTCTTAATATGAAACATGCTTAGCCAAGTACATTTTGATCTATGGGAACATTAATAAAAAATAAGCATTTTTTGTTCCAGATAAAGGTCAGACAGAGCAGCCTCCGGCGTTCCCGTTTTTAAAAGATCACTTTTTACATAAAAAAATGCCATGAACCAAGCAGACGGAAAACTCCCCATAAAAAACATTGCAAAATATGTCAGCTGCCTCGCGTTCCACCCTGGAAAAATAAAGGTGACGAAAATGTGGCAATTTAAAGTATCCTGTTTGTCATTTAAAATAATGATGTGCAAAAGATAATATATCTGATTATTTCTACCATCAACTGGGTCAACGAGGCAATGCGACTTGCCAGTTAATCTTTTGACTGAGAGGTGCTGTCTTCCTGCTTTAATTTACATGCCTGTCCAGGTGGTGCAGTGCAGTGCAGTGCAGTGGGCGCGTTAGGCAGTGATGCATTAGCATTCTGCAGAGACAGGCCTCCCAGTCCCGCCTTTATACCGAGCCAGTGAGTCTAACTGCTCTCCGAAGAATAAGGCCGCTGCCGGACAGCCCGCAGTACACTTGCCACACATGTCACACATGAAGTCTGAAGTGTTGAGGACAAACAGACCCTCTTGACAAAACCATCCTCCAATCAATGAATCCATCCAGTTTAACTTGGTATAGCGCCCTCTGCTGTAGGCTGCTTTACTGATCACTAAAAGAGACTGGAAGCTTTGATGCTGCTCATAATGGATTATTTTTTTCCGGTGGAAATGCATCAAAGAGGAGGCACTATGGAGACTGACAGGTTACCTTGTGCTATATTAGTTATGTTTCATGTGAGGTTCCACTTTTTCAGTGAATATACAGTGTCTGTACTTTGTCTGGAACATCTCACATCGTTAAAATATATTGAGGCATAACCTGGGAAAAATCCCACAGGTGTGTGTGTGTGTGTGTGTGTGTGTGTGTGTGTGTGGGGGGGGGGTTATCCACATAACAAGTGTCACTGAAGAAATCTCAGCAGAGACCAAACTGTGCCAAATCTCAGGGTAATGTCATGTGACGTATGACCTTGGTGTACACAAAGTTCGCCACAACTAAGGGGGTAAAGAGCCGCATTCTGTTATATACTATAAAAATTATATATTTTATATATTTCCCTAAACAAAAAAAAAACAACCAATCAATGGATGGCCATTAATCACGTTGCTAATGAGAGTGGTCAGAGAATGGTCAGACTCGTTACAGCTAACAGGACGGCCGCAGATACCAGCTCAGTACTACAGTGCTGCACAGACAGGCATCTCTAAAAGCACAACTGCCAGTGACTGCACTGTCTGCAGATGAATGGGGGTCCTGTTTGCTGCTACGTAGGGGCGTCCAACACACTGCCTGCTGAATGTTATTTAGTATTAACTGTCCTTATATTACACCTTTGCATCACTGAAATCTAATGTATTAGTGATGGATTATATAGAGAACGAAATGTCACTTGGTCTTAAAACACTCATTAAAAAAAATAATACAAGCAAGCGAATAAACTGCGTAGCCAGTGTGAGCTGTATATTAGTAAGTTTAAATAATGGCTTGGTATGTTTAGAATTAGTTTAATTAGAATACATACTTGCACAGACCAGTGGGTTTATATAACAGTAAATTGAAGCCTATTGGCGTGAACAGAGGCCTCGGTGAAGGCCAAGCTGGATTTCAGATCCAGATGTTTAATTACAGAATCGCGTGTAATGTTGAGTCTTCTCGTTTTAGAAAGCTCTCTACTCGCGCATGCAGCCCAAACTAAACAGCCGCCTACAAAATAATCCGGGCACCACTAAGCTACTGCTCGGCCTATTCTGGGATTGATTACCTTTTAAGGACATAATCGAAAGTGTAAATCTGGCACCTTTTAACCTCTGCGCCTTCACGCGATCCCTACGGAAAAGCTGAACTGCGAGCACATCCACCCATGAAGGCGACGCTGGGCCCCGCAGACCCCCCCCCCCCGTCGTTTGTGTCCTGACTCCCTTGTTCAGTCAGTCGCAGCCTATTCTGTAAGCGACTCTCCCGCCCGCCCTGCCAAACCGCCCACCAGGACAGAGACGGCAGTGGAGAGTCGGCCTGTGATTCACGGCGCAGGAACAGCCCTGTGTTGTTGGTTCCGCGTGGCGGGGCTCCAGGCATGGGGGGGGCAAAGCCCAGCCATCAGCCATCAGCCAGCCGCGGATGGAGCCCCGTGGGTCAGTCGAGCCACCTCGCTGCAACTATCAGGGACAACTGGTCTGACTGCCCCCCCCCCCCCCAGAATAAGGGCAAGAGTTTGTTCTCGGTTAATAAACTAACGTGTCCTTCGCATTTCCATACATAGGGTCATAGGACTCTGACATTATTTACTCTGTGACACATGACAAGTACCAAGAATATAAAAATACAAGAATACAAAAAAAAAATACAAAAAATAAGTAAAATAAAATACAATAAAAACAATAAATACACAGTAGTGCCTATGTACTCCCATACACAGTATGTAATATTGATAGCGGGTCGTGGAAAAGTGCACGTAATAATAAATATTATATTACAATTCTGCACACATGCAATACTAACTACTATCTGTTGCACTATTTATCTGCTGGCTGTGGCACCTATATCTTGGAATCTTAAATGGTGCATTTTATTTTTCATTTTGTACATTTTATTGCTTCCTTTTTATTTATTTCTGAATCAATTTATTTATTTTTATTGATTGCTCCAATTGCTCTTATTATTCATGGTTCAACGCCATGCCTTCATCTTGCACTCAGCATCCAGAAAAACTACATTTTCATTCACATTACCTTGTATTTTACAGAATGACTAGAAATGTCTTAATCTCTCTCAGTCTAACTGAGATCTCCCATGTGGACGCTTCCGGCTGACCGGAAACCTTCCCCCTCCGTTGGCGGGTATCTCTCCAAACACTGCCTGCTCACTTTCTCCTGTGCAGTTCTCAGGTAGATGCGCCTCAACACTCCCTTCGTTCAGCCCGAGAAGTCGTTTCAATGCTGACCCGACACAATTAATGGCCTGAAAAGCAGCGTTGACTTTATAACGTAAATACGGGATTATACTTTCACCATGCAGTAATACCTACTTTCAAAGTACATGGATTTGTTTCTCTGAAGCATGTTTGCGATGCCCAGGAACATGGCGGAAGGGCCTGTAGCCTCCAATCGCTCCTTTAGCGGCGTGCTTTGCGCTCCCCCTGGCTATCTGCTGGTATCGGGTAAAAATCCGACTTGCAATCACAAGCGATATGAAAGACGGATTAAAATACCAAGCGCCGCATGTTCTCCAGGGTTTGTGCCTTCAGTGCAGCTATGAACCTGCCAAAACACACTGCCAGGAGCTGACACGTCCTTACAGATGGCAAATGATAGTACCTTTTCTCATTTCCAAGAATTTATTTCGGCTTCCACTGCCTCCTTGTTGTTCTGTGTTTGTTTTTTTGTCCCAAAGCCTCCATGTTCGTTCCAAGATGGGCTCGGTATCTCTCTCCGCCCCCCAGATATGTAGGGGGCGCCGTCGATCACCGGCCATGCGCAGCCTGGCCAGCCTCGCCTGACCTCTGCGCCCGACTTTGACACGACGGTTTCTTTCATCATTACTACCTGGCATTTTTACTGCAGAGTCGGTTGACCAGCTAATGACTGCCACCCCCTGATCTATTTTAATGACCCCGGCTGCGGAGGGAGGCTCGTCGCAAAGGAACAGCACAAGTGCCGCTCTTACTGTCGACATTCGGGCGACTAGGAATGCGCTGCAGAGCCGGGGCTGGTACACCTCAGTACGCCGTAAATTAACCTCCATCCTTTAACAAGCACATGTAAAAGAAGTGATAGTTTGATTTAAAAAGTGTGAACAATAATAAATATGTATCCAGGCCCAAGCAAGGGGATAGTTAACTATTCAAATGGTTAGTTAAGTTTCTCTCTCTGAGTAAAGCTACTCTGAACCTAACAATTTTTTTTATACATGAAATGTACCCTGTCAGGGGTGACTATATTATCAGAATTTAAAATAGAAAGATCTCTCTCCTCTCTTTGAGGTGTCTCTGTTATTTATACCTTTTGATTCTTAGTGAATTAAATTCCTTAAAAAATAAATTGTGAATAGAGGATTCTAATTCTGGCTCTAAGGAACTTCCCAGTTAAGGCAATAGTATGTTGGATGAAGCCGTGAACCAAAGTTAATCACAGGGCACGAGGCAGCCTCGTGTGGCAAGGAGCGTGACGTGTAACACGCCAGCATGTAATGATCATACATGACAGCCACGTGTCTCATCAGCAGTGACGCGCCCTGACGCTGCACACACATCATTAGTGTTCAGCATCTCTTCCATACGAATACCTAAAAGATAACAGAAACAGCCTAATTCTCAGCCTGGGAGTCGAACTACATTCAAATGAAATGGGGAGGAATTGTATAATTAAGTGTGATTACACAAGTAATAGTCTTATAATGATTTTCATCTTTCATGGTTATTCCAGATTCTCACTGCTTACTCTGTTCTCCATTTGTCAGAGATTATGCTCCTGCCACTGACATCGTTGTCTGCATGAACCGCTAACCGCGGCCGTTCCCCCTTACCTGCATGTGCACCTGTCCAGGTGAACAAGCAAGTGTGGTTTTGTGAAGTTTTGGAATAGCAGTCATTGAAGCACCGAATTAATGACGCCGGTGATTAAAACTGAATATACACAAACGACAGTGTGCTGTTGTTTGGTTCCATATTCCCGACCCGCAAAGGCTGCCGTTTCCGCGGGTGCCGTGGACGTGGGTCCGCGTGCACAAACATTACAGTATGTCTGCATAAAGGCGACAACAATGATTGTAAAGCCCAGAAAGCCCTGGAAAGCTGTCAAATAAAGGCGGGCGCTGCTGTAATATAGATGTAATATAAATACAGCGGCCGCATGCGCCGCACTTGCATTTCAAGGTGGGCGACTTCGCGCCGCGGTCCCTCTATGTAAAAAGGCTATTTATTGCCTGTTAATACATGAGTGTGTTTTTTATTGCATTACTACTGTTGTAATATTTGGTGAACAACTGTTGAATGCTTATTTTTTGCAAACTTTAATAATCAATTACTGCTCATTCGTTAGACAGTAATCTTCATATATATAACAGTGCGCTTTCGCTGCACTTTTGCATATATGTTAAAACTTGAAAAAACCTTACAGTGGGAATATAAGAAGGACGCAGCGCTTCTCTGCGCGGTGCCGCATCCCGGGGAAGTTATCGGTGTGGGGAGAGCCGTCACAGCAGCGGGGGAAGCGAAGCGGCATCGGAGCCGAGGGCTCGCCGTGCGGACCTGGGGGGAGAGCTGTGCGCACTGGGGATGATCTGCTGCCGTCCTTGGTGATGTACAAGCCCAATCCAATTAGGTGTCACCTCTAGGTTGTGATGCGGCTGTGCCGTCCCTCTCTGCGCTCCCGTCCGCAGTCCGCTCCATGCAGCCGCGGTGCGCCTTCACACCCGCAGCCGTCAAGCAGCCCCTGCAGCGGGGACGCCGCTTCTCTCTCATTTTCTCTTTCAAGAGGCCAGCTTGTGTGCGTTCCCCCTGATCTTTACGCGTTTTAATTTAATTTAATTTAATTTAATTTAATTTATTTTCTCCAAACAAAATGAGGAGCGCAGATCGGCGGACCGCGGAGAGCCGGGAGTCGTAGGGGATTCCGGATCCCGCCGTCAAAAGAGGGACTTTCATGCAAAAGGTGGCTCGTTTCCGCAAGGTAGGAGAGCCGCGCTTTTTAATCCTTTAATATAATGTGACATAGGGGGTGACAGCAAGGGATGGCATGTCCCAGTTACTTTAGTTTCACTGTTATGCGTGTTTGATACGATCGCAGGAGCCGTGGGCGTAACGTTATTTTAATGTTTGCACGGGCGATACCAGCACAATGCGCACAGTGCTGCTGCAATAATGTAAAGATCAGTTTTAGAATACATACAACCTTGATAAGTTAATAGAAACTAGCGGTCGCTTTAACTACGCGACTTGAAAGCTTATGCAAAAACCGCATATCCAAAAAATCTGATCAAAAACGGATAAGTAAAACAGGTGATAAAACAGAAAAAGCGTCGCAGACAAATAAATGTACAATGTCCACAGTGAAATTACGCGTTATGTAATTATTTTTATTTATCGGTGATCTTTTTAAATGCACATTTTGTGTAATGGGATGCAGTAGTACTATACTCCCTTCACGGATACCCGAATCGACGGGAAACTGTTGCATCTTCGGTACCATTCACCACCTAACCGAGATGGGCAATATAACGCGTGTGTCCGTCAGGACAGATCATAGCAATAGAGGATTAAATAAATTGTATACTCTGCCTTATTTTCGTATTATAGTGTCAATACGATCTATTTATTTCCTCGCATGTGAACTTCCCGCGGATTCAGCTCCGTGACTTTATCTTATATAACACGCATCTTAACCTTGAGCAGATAAAACGCGCTCTTGCAGATTTCTACTGAGATTGACAGCGAGTAAACCCAGTGTAAATTATTATAAAAAATAGCAATTTTAATTCCAGCCTTGAAATGCAAGCAAGTTTTAAATAGCCTAGCAATCACAAAGTAATGTAAGTGAAGTGAACATAAACCCGGGATTTAGTTAACGCGTTACTAAATATACAAGCGGGTCTAAGCCCGTTCTTCTTAGCGTGAAAACAAAGTAATAAGTGCGATTAACCGAGTGCTGAATTATCCAGTCTCTTTTGGTGTTTTCAACATTTTTTGTGTAGTGCCATGAGCAAAACGGGAGTAACTGTCCTCTTATAGGGCGCAAATTATTTTGGGATGACGAGTAACAGGTGTAATCCACCGCCCCTATGCTGAGGCAGTAAAGAAATCACATAAACAACATGAATCATTTGCTCTGTATTTTTCAGATTATGTTTCTTGATACACCACTGGAATTTGAAGCTTTTTAATGCCCAGTGTGCTAATAAGGCACATGGTAAAATCCAGTTAAATTTTCTAGATTAAAATGAAGGAAGAAAAATGTGCTTCAAGTTATAAATAACATTTGAATCGATTTGTTTTTTGTT
The DNA here is from genome assembly GCA_015164015.2 of Brevimyrus niger. Taxonomy (NCBI): domain Eukaryota; kingdom Metazoa; phylum Chordata; class Actinopteri; order Osteoglossiformes; family Mormyridae; genus Brevimyrus; species Brevimyrus niger. The sequence goes on from JAABNY020000032.1 coordinate 20,116,787, forward strand.
TTATTTCAGCCATGGAGGGACTTGTCTAAAGTGGATCCAAGATAGTTTTTCTTTTGTTTTCTTTTCTTTTTCTTTGTTTTCTTCCGGGAGACGTGAAATATCCATCTCAGCGGTGATGGCCGAGAAGCCGGGTTGTGGATTGCCCAAGAGCAGCACGCGAGCCACGGGCTCCCTGCCACCGGAGCCCATCGAGATTATCCGGACGAAGGCGCGGTCGCGGAGAGTGCGCATCAACGTGGGCGGCCTCAACCATGAAGTGCTGTGGAGGACCCTGGACCGGCTCCCTCGAACCCGGCTCGGCAAGCTCAGAGACTGCAACACGCACGACTCCCTAATGGAGGTGTGCGACGACTACAGCCTGAAGGAGAATGAGTACTTTTTCGACCGGCATCCTGGAGCCTTCACGTCCATCCTGAACTTCTACCGGACAGGCAAGCTGCACATGATGGAGGAGATGTGCGCTCTGTCCTTCGGACAGGAGCTGGACTATTGGGGCATCGACGAGATCTACCTGGAGTCGTGCTGCCAGGCGCGCTACCACCAGAAGAAGGAGCAGATGAACGAGGAGCTTCGCAGGGAGGCGGAGACGCTGAGGGAGAGGGAGGGAGAGGGGGAGTTTGATAACACCTGCTGCCCAGATAAGAGGAAGAAGCTCTGGGACCTTCTGGAGAAGCCGAGCTCCTCCGTGGCGGCCAAGGTAAGGGCAGGTGGGGAGGGCCCGTGGGGAGGGCCCGTGGGGAGGGCCCGTGGGGAGGGCCCGTGCGTGGCGAGAGGAGGCGAGGGTGTGGAGGTGTCAGGGAATGCAGGCTGAGCCTGTGGCGGCGAGATTGCGCGGTTCTCTAGGCTGCGTCCGAATTAGAAACAGGGGGACTGTCCCCTCCCCATTTGGCAGAGTGCGCGGTCGCCCTCTCTGAGCTGCATTCAGCTTCGCTACAGGTGGAGCGTTTTCCGTAACAGGCTCTCCTGCCCAGTCAGCGACGGGACGCACACTCCAGGTGTAGGTGTCCAGCAGCCGCATGCGCCGCGCGGCGAGGGCTGGGCTGCACCGGCGTGAGCGTCACGTGTCCCGCCGCATTTCTGCAGCTGCACGTCAGCACGCTCGAGCGTCAGGCCTCTAGCCTGAGCTGGTGTGTCTCAGTCTCTTATCTGATTTACGGACATCAAAACACAGGAAGCCATTTGCCGTGGTTTACTTTTAATGCTCCTGACGATGCACTCGGTGATATACACCCTGCATGCAGCGAGAGCCAAACGTTTGCGGTATGAAATACGCCGCTTTGCGATAATATTTTTATTTTTATTTCTAGTATGCAACCTCTTTGTGGGTCCAGGGAAAAGTTATTCATTCGGCCTGAGTTTGGTATAAACAGCTGTTTGTTTCCGCAGGAGTTCCCAGCAGTGCTTACGGTCTTCGTGACATTTTACGATTCAGTTGGTATGCTTAAAATAACGATGTTTTCCACTCAGATTAATCTCAGCGATTATCCGAGTCCCCTTGACTGCTCCCTGAATATCGGTGCATTGCTTTCAAATCCAGTCTTATCTGTCCCTAAGTCAGACACAGGCTGTACCGAGGGAGACCCGTCCCTGACTGCCTGACGTTTTGTCTGTTTTCATTCGGTCAGTGCTAGTTTCATTAGCTCTAAACTGAAGCCCCCGACATGCGGCAGCACCGACCTATCAGAGACACCTCAGTTCATGCTCCTGGAAGGTTTTTTTGTCTGAAGCTCAGTGCACGATTCTCCTTGGATGCCATCAAACAGCCAATGAGCGGCGTCAGCTCAGCCTCTATTTAGAAATATTTCTTCATGCCCCCATCTATGTCTTTTACTCACATCCTCCATTGGGGGGGAAAAGGGATCCTAAATGTCACCCCGAATGGCTAGGGAGTCGTGATGAGGTCTAATCCCTCATAATTTACGCAGAGTCCCTGAATCAGTGCCGGAGGCTGTTCGGGGCTTTGTGGGGGGTGCATTTGGCAGGCCGGCCAGCCCCCGCCAACAGCATCACGCGCCGTCTCCCTGCCCAATGCGCTTTTTTAAACGTCACCTGTTTGTTGCACACTTGCGGCGTGAGTCACACGCGATTAGGTTTCAGCTCCGTTCCTCAGCTGATCCCAGACCTCAGACTGCGAGGCGAAATATCAAAGGTGCCGGTAATCATCATAAATGTGTAAAGGCGCTTTAGAAAACCACTCTGAGCCTACAGATATAAGCTGATGAAAAAAACAACAGCTTGCCTATATTTTCTTCTTGTGTTTTATTGTATAATATTTCTTGCAAATACCCACCACATGTGTGTATCGTTTTTTTCTTTTCCCTTTGTTTATTGAATATGTAATATTTTCAAACATACAGTAATATCCAGAATGATGAAGTATATCTATTTTATTTCAGTAATTTTAGATCGATAAGATCATGCTTCTGGGCACCCAGCCTAAATTTAAAAGAGCCATGCAGCATTTCAGCCAGACTGTGGTTTCGCCACAGCTGAGATAGTGGCAGGAATTGATGTCAGACGAGGCATTCGGGACACAGGAAAAGGCTGTTAGCTGGATTCCGGGAATCACCATTCAGACACACTTTGTTTTCTTTGTTTTCTAACGAGAGCCAAGTAGCAAAGACGTCTCCTCACACGGACATTTAATACGCATTTAATGTAAATGTAACACGCGTGTACTCTGAGGGTTAGTTAACATAATGTAATTTAACACATATGTAGTGTAACACATAGTGCACCAAGGGTTAGCTAACATATATATAATGTAACACACATATAGTGTAACACATATCTGCACTGACGGTTAGGTCACATGTAATGTAACACGTCTACTGAGACAAGTATGTGCACTGAGAGTTAGCAGTCACGTATGTAGTGTAACATGTATGTATACTGAGGCGTAGCTATCACATATGTAATGTAAGACATATGTAGTGTAACATGTATTTACACTGGCGGTCAGGGCACAACTATGTCCAAAAGCTACAGCATCTCCTTCCGCTGTGACAACGGGGTTAAATTTGTCCAGTGGTAGCATTACATGTTTACAGGAGGCCCGGGGGGGTCGGCAGGCCGGGGGGGAGGGAAGGACACTTTCACTAGCAGGTCGAACACCCAGAGTCAAATGGAACGAGGGGAGAGTTCTTTCATGCGCTGAAGCAGTACGACGTGCTGGAGTGGGAGGGGGCCACGTTCTTCCCGGGCTCTTTCTGCGATCGCGTGAGCGGTGACTCTCCCATTAGACGCGGAATGTAGGCGAAGGACTAAGTCCCCTGTCAGGGGGCAGAGGGTGACGCAGAATGACCACGCCCCTGACGGAGCTGATGACATTCCCGGTGGGTTCCTACAGCCTTCCGTATCCAAGTCATACCTCGTGGAAAAAAAAACACAGCTTATTTTTAAAGTGAGATGAGCGAACGAGATCAGCCATGCGGAAGATGCAGGATAAGAGTTCGAGGTGAAGCCAGCCTGAGCTCTGAATATGGGTTGTGGTTTCACATCAGATCAAACCAGGTCACGTGAAAGACGTCTGTGCGAACATAGTTTTCTCAGCTTGACTTTAGCAGCGCTGACGGAGCCCACTTGGGCTCCGGGGCTGGGGCAGGCTTGAGGCCTGGGTATCCGATAGAGGAGCACGGGCTGCCCTCAGAGTCTGCCGTCCTCATTTGTATGAAGACCTGGTGTAAAGCACCATGGAGATGCTGCGGTTTCATCTGAGTCGCGCAGGTTCTGACTGTGGGGCAGGTTCTGTTCGAAGTGGACCGTTCACCACATGGCCAGTGGCCCAGCAGAGCGAGATGAGAACTTCATCTGTGGCACATTTCCTGCATCGCTGGTGCGTAGCCATTGCCCATGTACTGGACGGTCACATGTCAATAATAGACAGTAAATGGGCCAGATAATTAACACATCACTGTTAATTACCAGGAGAACCTACTCTTTCAGAAACAGGTGATTCGAGGTTTATACAACGATATGGTTTATAAAATGAGGGATGCCCATCCATCCATCCATCCATCCATCCATTCATCCGTCTATCCATCCATCTTCTCATCACTGTATCCCGTTGAGGGTCGCAGGATGGAGAGATGTATAAGCAGTAAATATACTAAATGTCTGTATTCTTCAGCAGAGGTGACCAGAGGGCTGTGTGAGCCAGCAGATAAGAGATGGATAGATAAGACCAACCTGCTGATTACTTCACCGCTTCCAGGATGAGGCCATTAATATAATCGAGTTCGCAAGCCGGTTCACGGCTGATTCAGGAGCGTGTTTATCTTTTTGGCTATGGCTGTGGCTTGTGTGGGTTTGCGATGGTTTCTCCGAAGCGTAACGGATCTGTACAGCGTGGCTACACTGTGCCGCTCCAGATAACACTGCCATTTAGATATTAATCGGCTGAATGACCGGGGCGTCGCTCTCATTAGCGGGATTCCTCGTGTTTCCTGAAGCACCTCAGAGAGAGTCTCTCCTGGCAATTTGAGTGTTTAGCCTCTGCGAATGTGTGCGGGGTCTGGGGCGCTGCAGGGCTCCGCGGGTTAGGGCACCGCGCTGGTTCAAATCCCCGGGTTGGCAGAGAGATGTGACCGCCGGACACCTGAGGGAGGCCCTTAACTCCCAGTCGCTCCGGGGACTGGCTGACTCTGCGTTTTTAGGTAAAAGTGTCTGTTAAATGTGTGTAAATTAGTCTGTCTGACGGCAAAGCCTGAGGGTTTGTGGCACAGGGGGGTTTGCAGGTGGTTCTGTTATTTACTGTTATTTCCTCAGACCTTGGGGAGTCTAACCTATGCAGGTTGGGGGGGGGGGGGGGGGGCCTGCCCCCCCTTTACATGCCGGGGTTGGACCCCCCCCCCCTGGGGCCCCCCCCCCCCCCCCGAAAACCCCGGGGGCCCCCCTCCCACCCCACGGGGGGGGG
>JAABNY020000032.1:20203275-20213925 GCA_015164015.2 Brevimyrus niger
AGATTGCTTAAAATGAAGTCTCTCTGCAATGACAAACAGCTTGGGCTTGTAATAAGCTAACAGCGCTGGGTGTACTGCCATTTGCATTTATCACAGTCCCTTCTTGTCAGCATAGTATTCCGACTATTTCGGATTCAGCCACCGGTGGTAACTTGTTGCGGTGGTAACTTGTTACTAAACTTAGTAGTTACACTTACTATAGTTACTTCATTCAAATGTAATTGAATTACTTTACCAATTAATGCATATAAAAGTAATTAGTAGGTAGAGAAAGTATTTTTGCATCACTTAAATTCTCATATGAATGCATACATACCCAGACAGCACACATATGTCAGGGGATGTTGGATTAAAGATCTGAACGTCGTTAAATGATCGTTGTATTTAGTCCAATTAACACATTTTAAATGATTACATACGCAAATGTGTGTTTCGATAAGCGGGAACAGGCTGCATTTATTTGTCCATTAATTTTTTAACGCAAGGCAAAAGTAGTAAATCCGCTTAATTGAAGTACTTTTAATTGTGTTATTTTGAAAAGATAATTAGTTACTATACTCCACTGTCACGCCCAGCTCCGTTCGCTCCTCGTGTGTGCCACGCCCACCTCGTTACCTCGCGTTTATCCCTGATTATCGAATACCAGGTATTCAGCACCTGTTTCCTGTTTCTTTTGGTTTGTCCAGTGCATTTAGTCCGCGTCTAAGTCTCGTCAGATCTGTCATTAATGTTGGTAATGTGGAGTGCTCCTCCTGTCCTGTTTGTCTCCGGTCCCTGCAATAAACCCTGTTTTATCGCTACCTCGGTTCCATTTGCCTGCCTCCCCGCTCGCCTTTCCGTGCTCACCCTGACAGAATGACACATCTCCAGGACAACTCACCGCTGTTGGACGAAGATCCTTGGCTCGTCCAACTACTTCAGGTGAAATATTGTGGAGGGCTGCCAGAGGTCCAAGAGGACCCCAGCTTATCTGCCCTCACCGAACAGAGCTGGAACCTCGGGTTACCCCGCACACAGAGTTTCACGCAATGGCAGAGCTGCTGCCGATCTGCCCCGCGTCAAGGAGAAGGGGATCTGCGCAGTAAGGGACACTCGAACTAGTTGGTTCGACTTAAGAAATTTGAGTTCTAATGAGTTGGAGAACTGAGGTAGGCTACCACTGTACAAGAAATTATTTCCCCATATACACATGTCCAATATACACGTCATATCTGAAAATGTTACTTCATACACAAGGAGGAAGGTTTTTTAGGCATTTTAGTGAATTGTCATTAAAACCAATAGTTAATCACTTGTGTTAAACCAGAAGACTTACATGGTCCATTTTTAGGGCTATTGGGTTTTAATGTTTTTAAGATGTTGCTGACTGAAGCGCTAAAATACTGTTTGTCAGTTTTCATTTTAAAGTTGTTGCGAGTTATGTCCATCTGCGCTGCAAAAAGGGAAACAATTGAATTACAATTGTTAAAGGTGGGATGGAAGAAGGACCAACCAGGACAGATCTCACGGTAACAAATGGAATGGCAATGACAAATGAGAAGATTGACGGTTGGAGGAAGATTTCAACTTTCACAGGCTTGAGAGTACATGGAGGAAAGGAGAGGCATCCCCAGGAAAACCATAGGGAATTTTGCACTGCCCAGGCAGATGAGAAAAGAAGGGCAGAGAGCCAGGTTGAGCACCACAGCGCTATCCAGCCCATTGCTGCCGATGGTCGCATTTTACCAGAACACCCCGACACTAACTCCCCAGGGAACTTCCATGCAGCAGAGCGGACCCCAGAAACTAAAGATCGACGGAAAGAGAAAGATCCCGGCAGGAAAAAGATGCTCTTATACACAAAAGCTAAAAGGTTTGGAGAAAATCGGACAGTGGCACTCATCTTGAAGGGCTGGGCTAGAGTGAGCATTTGCCTGTATGGTGCTGCGAATAAGAAGCCTTTAACCTGGAGAGAAAATGTATTGTTTGTATAATAGGTCTTAATGAAAGAGTACCAATTTCAGAGGGCATATACAGTGAAATATCTTATAACATCTGGGCGATGAAACACAGCATATTATTCAAATTCCAAATGTAGCCTAATTAAATTTATTTTAAAGAACATAAGAATTTCAGAGCCAATGGCTGTGCGACCAATGGCTGTGTTCGATCACGTACACAGTACCCTCTATAGGATTCTGTCGAACTGGCATTCACTTTTAAGGTGGCACGGATTCTGCGAAGAAGCTGGCGAACAAGTAGCCAGCTTCAGCCTATTTTCTTTTATATGGAGCACCTAGGTACGGACCCCCTAAGAGGTGAGAGTAGGAAGATTTTTTTTAATAGTTTGCGCTCCCACGTTACTCTTTTGACATCCCACTACACTTGCCAACCTATTTGTTGTAGCGTGACGGCATGGATAATCCTAAATAATACAGACATGTCCTGTAAAGTATGGTTTACCATTAAATTATGGGGAACAATGTACATCATGTAACTTTTTTGTTATATGTTTTATACGTGTTTATTAATAGTTGCACTGTGTCCATTCAGAGCCAGTGACTTAATCAAGACAGCTGGTCCATTGAACGTGAAGTATACACACATACAATCACTGAAATATATATTAAAAAAGATATTACAGCCAGAAATCAGCATATAAAGCTAACTTTATTGCGATGTTAGAGTTAAGGTTTAAACAGGAACCCGATTTTTGGAATATTTCAGCATATATAGATCCGCATATCCCCACATACATCATAAAGCGAGAACACCAGGGAGGTACTAGAAAATAGGTTCGGACTTAACTATAAAATTTGACCTTAGGTTTTCCGGCTGTAGTATCGTTCAACAAAAGCGACACCCCTCGATTTTCCAGATTTCTTTCCGGAAGAATTGTAATTAATATATCAAAGTTTATGTGAGCATTTCAAGTTCAATAGCCCAGCTGTCTTGTTTACAGTTACTGGCGGTGAATGGACAGTTAAGTGCAATTATTAATAAATACATATACAAGCACATATGAAAGTTACTGGTGTGCCCCCTAGTTTAATGCTTAAATCACACTTAACTGGGCATGTCTGTATCATTTAGGTTTATACTTATTAGTCCAGTAATTGTATTTTGTTTTGTCTTTAAACGGAGGTAGTACAATAATTATTAGTAGTAGCGCAAAACTGTTGCGAGGGAACGCAAAAGTATTTTCCCTTCCTCAACTCCTTGGTGCCTTTGCTACGGAAGAGGATTATGGCCACCATGAAAATATTATTAAAATTCTGATTTTAATGTCAGAATTCTGAGAAAAAAGTCAGAATTCAAATAATATTTTCATGGTGGCCCTAATCCTCTTCCGTACTTTGCATATAGATTATATATAGATTTTTTTCTGCAGTTTTAGATTCACTCAACGACTATTTTGATACGGATCATACAATATATTAGCGCGTTCGTTTAAGTGTTTTATTTAACATAAGTGTTTCGTTTAAACATAAGTTCAATATATCTAGTAAGGTCTTATCGTGTTCATGACGTGGGGTTTACGTTTATAAGTGTCTCCAGTGCTTAATTTGGGTCGGAGCCCAGTCCACAGACTTCTAGATCAGGCTCCAAACAGTCTGCGCTCCGTCTGCGCAAGCCTTACACCTAATATAAGATTAATTAACCTTTAATTTAATTCATTTTCATTGTAATTAAACTTTGGAATAAATAGGCCTATAAATTGAATTAAATAAATGGTTGTGTTGTATGATATTTTGACATGCATCGAATACTTAAATTAGTAGGTCTATGTCTCGCTTAATCGATTTTTTATTTGAAAGGGGAAAACTGCACCACGGGCGCGCAGAAAAATCCACTTTTTGGCCACTAAAATAGATGAGGTTACCTGCTGGACTATTAAACTTATCTAATAGAGTATGTCTGTCCTGCAGTTTGATATAACTGCATTGTTACATGTTTAAGTAATAAAAAGCGCGTTATCGATGTTAGCGTTTTGTTTATGACGTCACTGAGTTTCTTACGGCATTGTCAAATAATGTGTCTCTCACTTAAGTTAGAACCGGACAGGTAAGAGTCGTGAGAGAGTATTCAGAATTTGTGAGAAAATAAAACATTCAAAAATATATTTTAGGCTTAATTTATAAGTAAAACTGATAAAACAATGAAACATAATGTGCGCGACCCATCGTTTGCATGCTTCAACCACCCAGTGGGGTGCTGCTTCCACACACCTCCAGGGTTTGGATTCGAATCTAAGCTGCTTAGAATATCATCCCGATATGTATAAATTAAATCAGTTGTCTCGAATCTTCCACCTGAGATGCTGTGATCATTATAAATGTTACCGTCCTTCGTATATTTCTAACTATGGACAACAAGGATTCTTTACAAGGGGAAAATGGGCAGTTGTCTAAGGCGTCTTTTGAGGGAGACTTAGCAGGACGTGGGCACCAAAGCTGCCTCCGGTTGTCAACTTTCACCGTGGACGACAGCTTGCCTATAGGGCGTCACATGGGCTTCGACCGCTACTCGATGTCAAATCAGTATATTATAGAATATAGGGTACTTCTTATAAAAGACCACTGGGAGGCGATAATGCTTTACAGTATCCTTCAGGCGTAATCAAAGTATTTCAAAATCGTGTGACAATAGGTATTCCCCGTAATGTTTAAATCGTGTAATATAAACAATGATTGAATTATGTTTGTAAAAATTATTTGAGATTATGAAATAAACCCTAGTAATCGTACTTTTAAAAGCATTAAACAAGAGTGCTATCACAAATAGAACAAATATCCGAATAACACTAAGAATACATGTATTAAATATTATCACTTTGAACAAAATATTTGTAGGAAAAGTAAACCACTTGGTTGAAACTTAAAAGTAAAAATAGAAGCATTTCAAATATTTTACTTTTGTTTTGTGAGTTTGCTTGAATCTACCAGAACTGTAATTACCCATCCATCTGCTTAACCAGTACAGGGTGGTCAGGGTTGGGGGAATCCATACCAGGAACATGAGGCACAGGGCAGAGGAACATGCTGGGTGGGAAGCCAGCCCATCACGGGACAATTCAGAGATACCATTCAACTGTGAGAGCCTGCAGACATTGACCAAGGCTGGGATTCAAACCCCAACACTTGCAGTGCAGCGTAGCAATGTTTTCCAGTGAAGCACTGGTCACTGACATGACACTGTACATAAATCAAATCGTATTCATGGGAAATCCTGGCATGTATTGGGGGCGTGGGGGTTCGGGCTGTCCAAGGTGTAAAAAAATGTAAAAACTAAAATGATTCAAAAAGATCATGTTGCATAATTATAACACGTTTTGCTACTCAGAATCTGGTAAAGTATAGCAGTTTGAGGATGAATATAATGAAAGATATTATTCAAGATTATTTATTTAATATTTTAGCACAGGAATTTAATCACATTTAACGTGTACCACTAACACAGTCCAGGTTGAGCTGTGTCCATCTTTTTGGTGCTGTTTGGTACATATGAGCCTATATTAATATCATCTCCCTCTTCTTCGAACAGGCGTTACAGATTATATCTCGTAGCCCACGTTTTTCAAAAGGGCGCCAGCATGTGTTTACTTTAGTAGCGGCGAGCCTCAGTACATTCGGTGGCTTTTTTGTCACGCCGAGTTCGCTGATACGGCTTCCCCGGCTTCCCCGGCTGCCAGCAGCCCCTCTCCCAGCAAAGTGTGTGGTCCTGTACGGGCGGCTGAGCGAGAGTGGAGGGCAGCTTGAGGAGCCAGAAAAAGCCGTCTGCTGCCTTGAAGTTCATTCCAACGGTGTAGATTTCACAAATCATGTCTTTAAGTCTTTAGTGATTTACTTATCATCTCATCTCAGTTACCAAACAAAAACAATAAATCTAGGGAAAAAACAATGAAAAAAACATTTAGTTGTATTTGCTCCAAACTGAACCAGTAAAAAAAGAAAAAAAAAGAAAGAAAATTATTTTCATTTACTAGTCTTCTTCGCCATCAGGGAGTTGTCGGTTACAGAAGTAATACATTTTCTATTTTCCATACCGACACATGCTGTTGAGATCTCACACAGACATCTAGATGGGGTAGCTAAGAGTTTTACAACTGTAATCATACTTTTTGGAGATATTTAGTGTTAAGGATTTACATGTTTATTCTACAAAGTCATGATAATCATGACAATGTGCATGTATTTTTTTATTGACACTGAAAATACTTTCATATTAGTTCAAAATTTCTGTGGCCCTGATCAGGATAAGCAGCTGCAAGATGGATGGATGGATGGATGGATTAGTTCCACTTATGCTACAGAAGCAGACAGACAGGACAGCCGGTATCATGGGATGAAGGAAAACTGATTACCAAATAAGCAAGACACTCCACAATCAACATATGGACCTAGAGGGATACGAATATTCAAGTGCGGATCTGCAGCTCCCTGTATGTCGTCTTAGTAATACTAACGGAATACAAATGAAATAACTTTGCAGGCGCCTTGTTTGCTGTGCGGCTAGAACTTGTCCGTTTCATTGCGCTACTCCCTGAAAAGAACATAAAACATTTAAATATACCATCGTTACTCATTCAAACGTATTTCCTGTTAGAAGCCTATAGTGTCTGATGTTGATTTGGTACCAACTTCCTGTTTTAATTGAAGCCATTATACTGGCAACTCGATGTTACAATTTTACATAACACGCTGACTAAAGGATTAGTATAAATTGCTGCCAATTCATTATGTAAATCTGACATCCCCATGCCGTATCCGGATGCGCTAATAAATATGCGCGTTTTCGTCCTAAATAAGCCCTTAAAAACAACCCCGAACTGTGTCGAGTTATTCTCCTAATTGATCTGTCCCCTTGCCAGCGTTATTGGCGCTTTTAGGGAATAGCATAATTGCACACTGCCCTGGCAGGCCAGAAACAAATTACGATCCGTTTTTTCCCCATTTTGGGATCAAGCTGAACTGATCTGGGTTGCAAGCGGTTCGACCAAGAGACCCAGACAACGGTACACCACATGGTAAATTCCACCCATCATCCGATGCTTAAGATCTCTTTAATCTTTTTAATGCCACCAAATCATCTTACGCAAAAATATTGCATGTCCTGGTCAGGGGTCGGAAGGCCTGCCTCTAATAACAAAAAACTGGAAAGAATAAAAGAATGAACACCTGTGGATACCGTGTACCTGCTTACGTGGAGGTGGGATTTATTTATTTATTTATTTTTTAAGTGAATTGTGCTGAAGACAATACCTTGGACTTCCCTGTTCTACAGATAAAGGACATTAACATATAAGCAAAAGCTGTGAAGGTACCATTAAATCATGCGCTCATATGTACCGTGGGCTTTCCTACACGGCATGCTTCCTCCGTGGAAAATCAGCGTCTATTCCGTGACAACTCGCCAAACGTACTGATGATTTACATTTCTGAGCCGGGGATACCGCTCTAGGCAAAAGGCGGCACTCGGAGGTGATATGCAGGTAAATGACAGTACATAAAGTTTGCCCATTGCATATATATGATACTATCTATATACCTAATCACTTATATATATATATATATATATATAGTGCCGTTGATTCATTCAAAAGTATATGTCAGTCAGTCACCGCTAACTGATCAAATGCCTACCAATAGTTGTGACGCATGCGCAGTACTCCCTACAATCCAGGGATCCAATATTTTATTAAGGAAGTAATTGTTGCCCGATCAACTGCCTGAATATTTCTCTTAAAAGTTTAACATTGTCGTGTATGAGTATATACGTGTGTGTGTCAGGTCTCATAAATCCATGTTAAAATGAAATGCACGAAACTAATTGCCTATTGGCTTGATGAAAATGTGAAAACAAATTTGTGTGGCTACTGACAATTGCGTGACAGTGGACACCTTTGTTTTTATTTTTACCGTAAATCAAACTTGATTAATATCTTCGGCGACTACCAGCTAGGGGACGGTTTAATTTGTGTATGTGTGGGTGGGGGGTTATCTTGCGCTCCTCGCCTCAAGGACTTTGGTACAGGCAGTGGGAGGTCTGCCTATCTGATGGGTCCTTCGGACTAGGGCTTGTTTAAAAGGAGCGTGAACAGCAGCATGCGAGCAGAGCAGCGGGGAGCTGTCAGTGTCAAGGGGCTCCTAGTGCAGCAGCAACGGTGGCGTGGCTCTTAGTGCGCTCCCAGCCGGCTTTCTGTCTGCATATATACATATATATATATGTATGTATTGGTACTTGGGAATTTTTTGCGTTTCCCACTTTTTAACTAGGTTTTTTTTTCTAGTAAATTGGTCGCACTGTAGTTGAATTGTAGTTTTTCTAGGTATCCGAGTATAGGTTTTGGTACTTTTTACCTGTTGAATATTTCCAAAGGCGAGCGGCTGACTTGGCAGACTGCATCTGATTTATTTATTTTTGTGCAAACACTAGTTGCAGGTGTACTCCCGTTTAAATTTCTGATACTGTGTGTATTTTTGCAGACTTAGAGTGTCAGTAGTTGCAAGAGCCGGCGAGTGTATTTCTCAAGGCTGATCAGCGCACCTTTAGGGACCTGTAACTTATTTAAGTGAAATACAGAGAGGCAGGTTGCTCGTCAGTGCACCGAGTAACTTATTTAGGTAACGTTACGTAAAGGACAGGCAGATTGCTTGTTATTGCACCAAGTCCCTCCTTTTTGGACACTTTGCTCCGTGCTCCTGCTCCGGACCTGCTGTCCCTCCCCCTCACGACAACCGTCACCATGATCCACATCCTCGGGGAGTTTTTCGTGGTCATCCTAAAGGTGCTCTGGGCTTTCGTGCTGGCCGGGCTGCGCTGGCTCATCCGGCCGAAGGAGAAGAGCGTGGCCGGCCAGGTGTGCGTGATCACGGGCGCCGGCGGTGGCCTCGGTCGCCTGTTCGCCCGGGAGTTTGCCCGGCGCCGGGCGGTGCTGGTGCTCTGGGACATCAACAGCCAGAGCAACGAAGAGACTGCCGAGATGGTGCGGCAGATCTACCGTGAGCTGGACAGCCCCCGACCCAAAGACGGTAAAGCATCGCTGGTTCGCTGGTCATCTCTATAGCGCCCCCTTCCGGACGCGCAACTAGCGCGTAAAACTGCTTTTTATTCACAAGTGCATATTGTCGATAATCTATTTCTGATTAACTACAAATAAATCAAACTGCACCGGAGCCGCATGGCTGTGTACTACATGCGGGAAGGGGGTCCTGTGCGGGTCTACCTTAAAATGACAGTCCCGCTTTCCACCCGAAATTCCATAAAAACGGCTTCTGTGCTACCGCACCGCCGTTCAGACGTAGGTTTATCTGCTTCCGTTTGTACGGGTCAGACTTTCCTTCATCCCCGGGAAGCCGGGACTCTGCTGGGTATCTGCACTTTTCCGGGGCGGTATCACTTTCAGCAGATTCCCTTTTCCTGCAGATTGCTCTTTCCTTCCAAAATCATGCGTGGTAAGATCCTGAGTGGCCCGAAACTAAAGCCGGGTCGCTGTTAACATTATGTAATACACTGTATGTATGTCTCATAGTTTTGATTGTATTGCTTTTTCACAGCTTCGCCCTTTTATTCCATTGTATATAATGTCGTTGTGTGACTGTTTAGTGTTTTAATCCTTCGGACTGCGCTGGCATATCGTTCAGGTTTGCACATGTATTTGTTCTTGGCCATGATAAAACAAGTTATTCTGACATGTATTGGAATGGAATGAAACTAATGACCTAGAGGCTGCTTTAAGCAGACCACCAGCTTGGCGGCCGCCTGCAAAGGCGGCTTGCTCGAGTGGGGTCACCCTGTCCCCTCACGTTCTCCCGTTCCCGTCCGGCAGCAGGAGCAGTGGGAGGCATCGAGGAGGTGCCAGCGTTCCAGCCCCAGGTGTACACCTACGTGTGCGACGTGGGCAAGCGTGAGAGTGTCTACTCCACGGCGGAGCGGGTGCGCCGCGAGGTGGGCGACATCGACCTGCTGATCAATAACGCCGGCGTGGTGTCGGGCCACCACCTCCTGGAATGCCCCGACGAGCTCATCGAGAGAACCATGATGGTCAACTGCCACGCCCACTTCTGGGTGAGTGGGGCCCCCCTCCTCGCGCTAGACGAACGTCTCCTTCACGGGCCCCCCCCTGACTGGAGCCATGGCGGCGACTAAACCCTCACGGCCACCTAAGCTTTGAGAACCTGCATAAAATAAACGGGTTAACCTAAGTTCAAGTTATCCTACAGAGGAAAGGTAGAAACGCATTATGTGAAGTTGGCTTTGACAGGGCCTCTTCGACAAAGGCCCCTCCCCAGGCGATTTTGGGGAAGAGTGGCGTTAGACTGGTATACCCCCCCCCAACTTGAATGAAGTCATGTTTTATTAGATGTGTGGACCTTTCTGTAATGAGAGCGAGGCTGGCCAGGCACAGCATGCTCCCTGCTCTGTGTTTTCCCAGGCCGCTCTCGGAGTGTGACGTCTCTCTTTGAGGACGGGCAGGAAGCTGGATGTTTATCTTAAAATCTCCACCTTAGAACAGAGAGGGCCGGCGCTGTGCAGTTTCAGATCCCCTGCTGCCCGTGTAACACTCTCTCACATCCCGTTCGTCGGCGATGACGTGATGCCCGGCCTTGCGCTTAATCCCCAACTCGAGAGGCAGATGCGTGTGCGTTCTGGTCATAATAAACGTCAGAG
>JAABNY020000032.1:20246005-20256442 GCA_015164015.2 Brevimyrus niger
GTATACCACAGCCTTGTGTAAATACGAGCACCCTAAACACAGAAACCTGGGTATACCACAGCCTTGTGTAAATACGAGCACCCTTAACACAGAAACCTGGGTATACCACAGCCTTGTGTAAATACGAGCACCCTAAACACAGAAACCTGGGTATACCACAGCCTTGTGTAAATACGAGCACCCTTAACACAGAAACCTGGGTATACCACAGCCTTGTGTAAATACGAGCACCCTAAACACAGAAACCTGGGTATACCACAGCCTTGTGTAAATATGAGCACCCTAAACACTAAAACCTGGGTATACCGCAGCCTTGTGTAAATACGAGCGTCCTAAACACAAAAACCTGGGTATATCGTAGCCTTGTGCAAATACGAGCACCCTAAACACAAAAACCTGGGTATATCGTAGCCTTGTGTAAATATGAGCACCCTAAACACAAAAACCTGGGTATACCGCAGCCTTGTGTAAATATGAGCGTCCTAAACACAAAAACCTGGGTATATCGTAGCCTTGTGTAAATATGAGCACCCTAAACACAAAAACCTGGGTATACCACAGCTTTGTGTAAATACGAGCACCCTAAACACAAAAACATGAGTATACCACAGCCTTGTGTAAATACGAGCACCCTAAACAGGAAAACCTGGGTATATTACAGCCTTGTGTAAATACGAGCACCCTAAACACGAAAACCTGGGTATACCACAGCCTTGTGTAAATACGAGCGCCCTAAACACAAAAACCTGCGTAAATCATAGCCTTGTGTAAATACGAGCGCCCTAAACACGAAAACCTGGGTATACCACAGCCTTGTGTAAATACGAGCACCCTAAACACGAAAACCTGGGTATACCACAGCCTTGTGTCAATTTGAGCACATCACATGTTTTACCATACACACAATGTATTTTTACCAAGCACAACATGTATACAGTGTTTTATACATGTATATTGCATGTTTTACCATAGATACCACCCATCACACCCCGCGATTTATCATTTGCGGTATGCGTTTTACCATGCCCGGCACATAATTACCATGCAGACTAGATGCCCAAGTGTTTTACCACACGCATAGCATGTTTTACCAAGCACACCATGTGCTTTACCATGCATACTGTGTGATTTACCGTAGACACTGTAAGTTTGTGTCACAAAACGGGCGTCTCCCCTTCTGCCCCACTGTCCCCAAACAAAGCAGCAAGCTCCGAAATGACAAGAAAGACAGTCACACACCGGTGCTCTTGGCAGCAACATCAGTCTCTAATCCCTCGATTTTCATTCCGCGGGCCATGCTGACAGTGGACAGACATGATGAACAGAGAGGGGGGGGTGATCGGGGGGGGGGGGGGGGTTCCCACATTTACATCGGATAACATAAGCGTCTTGTTTTCTGCCTGGTTAGTGCCGTACAATGCGGACGCCAGGAAGGAGATTCAAGGATATTCAATTCAGGGGTGCAGAAAAACAAAGAACAGGAGTAACACAGCGTGGCCGGGGACAGCTATCATTAAATGACCTTTTTCATTAACACAAAGAAGCGTGACAAATGAGGTTACCGCCATTCAGGTCCCACGCGCTGACGAGATTGAATTCGACTCACACAGTTGGATAGTAGATAAACAAAACGGAAGGGAAATAAAAAGTGGAAATTCCAGATCAATTAGTTGTGTGGGTTCTGTCGTTCCAGAGATGACATCACTGTGGAATTAGGGGAGCGTTTCAAAGCAGTTAGTGGGACCTCTCAGAGGTCGTTATTGACTAAGGACTCACTGTGCTGTTTCTACAAAGGCCTCTGTCCCAGTTTACTGCCCGCGCCAGCCGATTAGCACACAGTTAACGAGTGAGTACATGAACAGAGACCTGTGAGAAATTAAAGGCCGAGACACAGAGACACACGCGTGATACCTGGTCATGGCTAGCCTCGACGGAGCCCCCGGTGCCGTGGAATCCCATCTGAGCGGGCGACAGAGTCAGGTAGGTGAGACAGTCTTTGCCGCTCTGTCTGTCGCTAAACTGCACCTGCGTGACACAGAGATAACGGGACACGCTTTAAAGGGCGAGTCGCCCGGCCCGGGCGCCACAGCATCCAGTCAAATGCTCCGCAGAAGCTGCCTGACGCAGAACGCCCTCCTCCGAGGCCACGCCCGACATCCTGAATTAAAGGCCTCTCACTGAGGTCCCTCCGAGAATGAGCCCACACACGGTACTCTTTAATAGAGCTGGGTTTGCTCCCAAAACAGCCCTGCGGTATTCTAAATCAGCACAAAAGGATCATGTAGATGCTTTCAGACAACGGAACAACGGCATCCCCGACGGGCGCTCAGGTGGGGATTCCTCACACCGTCCTGTTTCTTCAGAGGACATCGTCCGAGATCACGGTTGGAGGTGACCAGCCTGGAGAAGGCCGTCATTTCAGGAGACTTCGCCACCAGAACCTGAGATAATCATGCTTGCTCATCATATATGTCAAACTTGGATCTCTAGCTTTATACCAGTAATTTTATAGAGAAATGGTGTCCTGATACATTTTTAGAATATTTTAATAAATATTCTAATTGAAGTGCACTAGATACAAGGTTCATAGGCGTAAAACCATAATTAGTATTAGTTTTATTTTTCTTCTGTTGCTACAGGCTTTTCAGGGCGTCCAGACCTATGACCCAACAACATATTTAAAAAATTCCACACAGACGTTCACGTACATCAGTAGAAACACAATGGACACCGAATTACTCAGAAAAATGCGTTAATGTCAGCTAAAGTACATAAAAATGATTTAAGGTAAGAAAAGAGAGCATAAATTCATTTCTCTTGGTCCCGGGTCTGTGAGAGAGGCCAGGGGAGGCAGAGCTATGTGAAGAGGCGAATCCTGCATTACACAGCCTTCTGGGGAGGGGGGGGGGGGGGTCTCAGCTGCAGCCCTGTCAGCTGTGGGGTGCTACCATGTCGCATTTTGTCCGTCTCCTGCTGAGGTTCGCTCCCACCAGCAGACCACAGGGTGGCTGTAGAAACTGCCATCTGCGATGGATGCGAGTCTTGTGATCACCTCAGACACCCCCCCCCCCCCGTCAATCACTGTCAATACTGCATCATCGGCACTCAGCTTCAGGCTGCCATGGGGCCCAGGGGAGCCGGGTGTGCAAGACAGACGGTGCAGAATATTCAGAATGAACCCCCCCCCCCATAATGACAGCATGTTATTTATACTGCTCAGTGTCAGGAACACACCCCCATGCAGGGGGGGGCTGTATCGAGACCAAGTAGGAGACCACAGTGCTGATGATCTGCTTCAGGGGCGCCAGGTGGATGGCTGCCCCAGCCCTCAGACCCGAAGCATGGATCTATGGCTCTGTGTGTGTGTGTGTTTTAGAAAATAAGAGCATGATGGGATATGTGAAAATAAGCATCACTATGTACCTGTATTCATACTTCTGTAATTGACAAATGAACCTTCATTTTATGGATTTCACCCAGAACACGTGACAGATTTTCCTAAATAAAAAGCATATCAATGCACAAATGACAAACCTGGCCGGCTTCACTGGGGTTTTTACCATCCCCAGAAGATTTGAATTCTGGTAATAAGTGAATCACGGTATTTTGCTTTGGAGCCATTTAGGACAGCAGGGATGTAACACAGAGATCTGGAATGTCGGGCTGCCCCCCAGGCCCTTCATGGTCAATGGAGCCCCGCAGATGGATGCAGACATGGCCCACAAGCTTTAGTACCGGGAAACCCAGAATGTACCACTCGCAGCTTCCTGATCCATCCAACCGGTAACAGGGACTGGCTGGTTCCCTGCAGCCCAGCTTCATGAACAGCCAACAGACATGCTTTACCATGCTCTACCATACTTTAACACGCTCTCCCAGACTCACGCGGACGTGGACTTGCCCCTGTCTCCCTGAGCGCGACCCGGCCGGCACGATCCCCCGCGCTCACGCGGACGTGGACCCGATGTCTTCCTCCTAACAGGACTGTAAACCGGCCGCAGGTGTCGGCGGCGAGTGGAGCAGGCCGCTTTGAATAGTGGACATCTGGATGGGGGCATCCTGCACCAAAGAAACCGCCGGCCTCTCAGGCATGTGTGTGTTTGGTCCGAACAGGACATGAAAGCTGGCACAGGCGGCGCGCCACGCAGTGTTCCAGTGCGGCGGGAAGGTAACACTCCATGTCTACATTCTGAGCACAGGTGTAAAAGCATAAGCAGAAATATCGATTTGTAAATATGTATATAAATTACAGGCTCAAATAAACCTAATCATCTTACTAAGGAGCCGCGGGCTTTAACGTCACACACAGCTGCCTATTCAGACTGACAGGAAAATGCCTCTCTTTCTGGAAAAGTCACTGGCACGTTTGCCGAAGGTCAGCACCGGAGTAAGAAGGGTCTGCCGGAGGGAAAGGATTTCATAGGAACGGCGGGGCTGAGCCTGGACACCCCTCTGGGCTAAGTGGTCCACAGAAAACTGAGTTACGGGCACCGGGCCGCTAGGCTATGAGCGGAAAGTGGACACTGAGGCATGCTGGGTAGAATTCCGAAAACCACACAGTCTGTGTACAGCTGCAGCAGGACGTTCTCCAAACAGATGGAAGCTGCCCAGGTTTTATACATAGGGAAGCAGCAGCCAGATAAACAGTTTATGGCTTGCTAGTGTTTGTTTATGTAATCCAAAATAATACGTTGCCATTCATTCAATCTCATAAACACGCACGACCGACACAATGGCTACAAACCTGACTGTGGTCAAGCCACGCACTGCCTTGCGTATGGAGGGTCTCAAAAAAGTTAGATGTTCTGCTGGGAACATTTAAGATTATGGCTTTTTATCCCAGATTATCCGATACGACTGTGCATTTACACCCAGTTAATTGAAGTATAGTTGCAATCACATTCGCAGTAGCATAGGATGTCTAGCAAATTACAGCAGAAGTGCACCTTCGTGCGTCGTAAACGTCGCGGCTGAGCCACAGATTCAGAGATTAGCCAATCATTCCTTTCCAGATGCCAAATGCAAAAACAGGGTGATTCATAAAGGACAGTAATTAAAGAAAAAGTGTTTTTTTTTAAAAAAAAACTAATTACATATTATATGCATGCACTTTGTACTTCATACACGCCAGCTTCGCATATAAATGACTGAACCCCGTCAAGAGGAGAGTTCTGTTTTTGGAGATGATTTTCTACACAACAGAAAAGTGACGACGTAACATTTTCTGATGACTAAAACACAAGCGTCCAGCTTCCTGCAAGTACCTAAACCTTTCTGCTATCCATGTGAAACTCTGCACAGCACATCACGGGGAAGAGGCTATTTAGAGAGACATTTGAGATTAACCCACTTTTCCATTTCAGCCACGTGTGACGTTTGTATATTATGTATATCTGCATATCAGTTTACCTCACCCGTGATGACCATCCCACAATATATACTGTATAAAGAATGGTGACACTTTCTATGAAAAAGTATCATGTCTATAAGAATCTACGAACATATTAATAATGCATTATAATGCATTCGTAAAGCATTATAAACATGGAAAGAAATATTCATAAAAAGGCATAAAGACATCACATTACAGGCATAACACAGCCATGTGTGTTATGCATTATGAATGCTTCATGAAGCTTTTATCTAGAATACACTGCAGATACCTTCATGATACAGTACAAAGCATCCTAAATTGTTATACTGACCATTATAATGCATTATGGATGACAGCATGAAGTAAAGCAGGGGTTGGCAATCCTATCCAATAAGGGCTGTTGTGTGTGTGTGATTTTGGTACAATGAGGTTACTAATTAGACTGCCTGAAGTGTCCTCAGACCTGGGTTTGAATGGCTGACCTACAAGTTATCCCAATAACCTGCACACATTCTGTGAATAAGACTGGCCACCGCAGAAGTGAAGTGTTACCTAGAGAATATCAAAAAAACTCTCTTCATCAGGAATGAGCCCAGTTCCTGTCAAATATGAGGAATATATGCATATTAATGGGGTTTGATGTCCCTCTGACAGGGGAAACCCCCGCTCTACAACAATGGCGGGGAGTGGTAAAGGAGCAAATCCCAGAAACCCTCAGCAGAACCTTCTAGCATTGCATCGACGCTCAGTCTGCTGTCAGCTGGCTTCGGTCTATATCTGATGTGCGGCTCAGTGGGTTAGCATACTGTGCCTGTGATCGGAAGGTCACCAGCTCAAGGCCCGGGGTTGGCAGGATAGTTTCACTTTTGGAACCTTGAGAAAGGCCCGTAGCCCCTAATTCATCCAGGGACTGTCTGATCCTGCCGTTTCAAAAACATACGTCGCTATGGATATAATAAAATAAATGAATGTAAAACCCGTATACAGACATCGCAGTACACGCCGATGCTCACATTTGGTACGCCGGGGCAGTCGCGAGGCTTTACAAACGCATGTACATAGTCTGCTGCCGACTCTGCGCCCCGCAGCAGATGGGCAGCCAGCTTTAGTCCTGCCGGCCAGCATGCGACAGACGCATCTCTCTTCCAGGCATCCCAGCCTGTCCATATGCGGTTTTTTTTTTTGATGTGGCGTGGCTAAACTTTAAGGGGAATGGAAGCAGTAGCAAACATTATTACTACTCTCTTGATTCAATTTACAGCTACTTTTTTCCTTGTTCCAGTTCATTAAGAATTATGCAAATTGAGCGGTTTGCTTTTCTGTTATGACTCCTTCTTATAAAGCAGTTAGCATACTTGCGCGTTCTGTGTTCTGTGTAGAGCTGCTTTTAACACAATGTATTGCCCATATGTCCTCATAGCAGTGGCGACGCTGCATTCCCGTAGGGAGTCCTGCGCAAGTGCGGTAATGCAGACAGCTTGTTGCAGAAGTGGGGCTTCGGCTTGCATGGGATGCCATCGCAGCCTCTCTGCTGAAGAAGGACATGTTTTGCTCACCCGGGGAACAGTAAAAAAAAAAAAAAAACTCTTGGGATAAACCCAGATTCAAACAGCAAGAACAAACGTTTGAAAATTCACTAAACTCGGATTATGTTTGGGGATGGGAGACCACATGGGGTGCATTCAGAGTTAGGAATGGACCACAACAGACCCAGAAGGAAACACATTGACTGACTAAAGCTTTTTCCTTTTTTAAAATGGGGGAATTAAGAAATTCTGCCATAATAGAGGAGCATCAAGCTTGGTAAGCCATTTATATTCCCAGTGCGGGCTGTTTAACGACACTGCCAAGAGTTTAGGACTGAACTGCATTTCATGTTTTTCCATGATGAAATCCACTGAGGAATTATATCTGCAATTTTATCGCAGAGAGATGTCCAGATATCTCCAGCAGATTAAAAGCTTTGTGCCACCCTCTGATCTGGGGTCATGTTCCCTCCTGTCGTTTGTTTGTTTGTGGTTCGATCGCGGCCAAAGCCTGCCTGTTCATCACACAGGCAGGCGTGTGCAACTCTGACACACATCCCTGCCAATTTGGCAAATCGGCCGGCCCTGGGTGGTTGGGCTATATGCCGATTGGAGGAATGGCAAGATATTCAGTACTGGCAGCCAGTGACGTACCGGCCAAAGCAGCCAGCAAATCATGATTGGAGGAGTGGTGAGACCTTCAGTGTTGGCATCCAGTAACACGCAGGTGCAGGAATGACCAATGAATCCTGATTGGAGGAACCTTCGGTGCTGGCAGCCAATCAAATCCAGATTGGAGGAGTGGCAAGACCTTTTGTGCTGGCAGCCAGTGACACACAGGTGCCGGGGGCAATCACTGAATCCCAATTGGGACTAGGGGGAAACAAGTGACCATTCCATATTCCCGTGTGCTGGGCATGGAACTACCGGCTGAGTGTTATGGAATTCTGGGTCATAAGCTCTCAACTGGGAGCAGCGAAGCCTAGCTGGTGCGAGGGGTCTGGCAAAGTGGCAACGTTACTATCAGCATGCAATTTATGCAACACACATGTAGCAGCAGGCTGACAAGCTGCATTTGCACACGCGACAAACAAGCGGCGTCATACCCCCACCGGGTGGGGGGGCTCCCTCCCCATCACTGAGAAATAGCTAAGTCTCCATACCCACCAGGTTCCATGCTCATGTGAAGTTCAAACCACAGTCATAGAAAAGGAGGACCAACCTCACAGATTCTTCATGATTGGGTCGGGGGGTTTAGAGCCAGCTCACAGGGAGGGTGGTCACAAGGGGGGGGGAGGCAGATGGAAGCTGCATGGAGATTGTACTCTGCATGGTGCATACCAGCTCACTGAACCATGGAAAAAGAACTCATCAGCTATCGGGGGAGTGGGGTGGTGGTGGTGATGACCTGCCGATGAGTAACACCCCATGTCAATGGGGGGGGGGGGAGGAGGGACTTCATTTACAGCTCGATGGCATATGGGTACATAATGAATAGGGTCTAGGTCAAAATGTCACCAAATAAAGTTCTGGTCACCTTGCACAAAGTGGACTGTTGAGATGACCCCCCCCCAGTTTTGTTTATTTTCAGTCTGGGCATGCGTCCTGCCCAACGAGGCCCAGCAGGGACGGGCCCGATAGCGCCCCCTCCCCCTTCACACAACACGCCGATCAGCCCTCCTTCAGAAAGCTGAACAAAGACAGCTAATGTTTTACCAAATGTCTCACCTTGTCCCAGAGCACAAGGAACTGGGCATGCTGCCCCCTTTAAAACCATACCTAAGGCCCCCACAAGGGAGGGTAGGGGGGCACAGGGCATGACACATACCTGACAGGCCACTCGGAGTTTCCCTCAGAAATTGCCTTTAGTGGGTCCCTCCTTCATCCCTTCTTGGGTTCCTGGACTGCAGATGTCTTAATCGGAGGGGGTGGGGGGGGTTTACAGAGTGGGGGCAGGCCAGGATAACGAAGTGCGGGAACACGTGCAGGAAATGGCGGCAGCGTGTCAGACATCACTTCCTGAAATCCCAGAGCGACGGTGGCCACCAGCCAAACACTCATCCCGGTGCGACCCAAAATCCATCTGCACTTTCCCTCCAAGGAGTGGGGGGGGGGGGCATCTCACTGGGGGCTGACTGCAGAAGCACGGACACGCAGAACGTGAGGTGTCCGTCCCCATTAACAAAATTAAAAGGAGGAAAATCTATTTTCTCATTACTTCAAAAAATTGCATTGATGGGCCAAAGTACTTCTAAATCAAAACATGACACCTTTTCTGCAGCAATATAATCCTGCCTGATCCCCTGTGGGAAGAGAAGGGCCAATCGATACTTGGAAAGAGCCATTGGTCTAATGAGACTCCCTGTTTCTAATCTTAACAATAACGTGAGGTGGAAGAATCTAGTCTGTCTGGGAAAAAGAGCAAAAATCGGATTATTTGCAGACACAATACTGGGGTCCCATTGATCAACTTTCACTGCTTCTACTTTTAAAGGGTCACGGAGATATTTTCAAGAGAAACGATGATATATAGTCCACCTCCCATATGTCCAATGCAATCCCACACGCCACACAAGCACCTGTCTGTACAGGCTTCACCGGACACCCCCTGCCCCCCCATCACCGGGACCCGCCACTTGCAAAGAACTGGAGGGGGTCTGGATACGTCACTGTGCACAGCTGCCCGCTAAAGCAGAACCTGATGTTTCCCATGTTTATGCTTGGCTCTGCTCTATCGGGTTACAGGACCCTCAGAGAAAATGTTTATACTGTAGATTATAAAAAGCATCTGCACTAGAGCGACAGACTCTAAGACACTAAGGAGGGAACCATGAAACATGCGTCGACACATGAGAGCGACAAGTCCCGGTACGAAAGGAACCGTGAAACACACATCTGCACACAGGAGCAACAGGTCCAGTTAAGGAGGGAACCATGAAATATGGATCTGCACATGAGAGCAAAAGGCCCCGCTGAAAGCTGATTTATACCTCTGCGTCGAATCAACGCTTTAAGTATGCTGTAGCCGTAGCCGTAGCCCTCGCCATAACCTCACCTCCCCAGAAATGTAACTATTTGTTGCAACAACGTAGACTGCAAGAACTGTGATTGGTCCGCTTGGTGGCATTCGTATTTTTAGGGGATTGAAGAAATACCTCCGTTTCCCCCGCATGCACCCCCGCCTCTGTTACTCCGTGGACCGGAAAGCCCCGCAGGCATCCCCACCCCCGTTCCCCCCCATACCCAAAAGTCCCGCACGCATCCCCGCCCCCATTCCTCCCCGTACCCAATAGTCCGGCACGCAGCCCTGCCCCTGTTCCCCCCTGTACCCGAAAGCCCCGTAGGCACCCCCACCACCGCGTCGCCCTGTACCCGAAAGTCCCGCACGCACCCCCGCCACCGTTCCCCCCCATACCCGAAAGTCCAGCACGCACCCCCCCCCCCCCCCCCCCCCCTCCCCCCCCCCCCCCCCCCCCCCCCCCCCCCCCCCCCCCCCCCCCGCCCCCCACCCCCGCCCCCGGCGCCCCGCCGCCCCCC
>JAABNY020000032.1:20303497-20332767 GCA_015164015.2 Brevimyrus niger
CTGGACTACAGTCTGTACCCTAATCCAGGCGGCATGTGCTGTGTTACCGGCCTGTAGCTGGACTACAGTCTGTACCCCTAACCTAGACTAGGGTGGCTGAGAAAGCCCAATGGAATTCAAGTCTGATATTATTCAAGTTCATAAAGAACCTGCAAACACACTGCAAACTCATATATGCTGCGCAAATTCAGAAAATACTTTAATAAAGATGACAACACATGCAAACCAAATGCACTGCACATTCACAGACATGCTGCAAATACAGAAAACAACTGCCACTTTGGAAACATGCTGCAGGTAGCCACAGCACAGTGGAAGAGTTCCCGTAGGACACAGTGGTCACATGCTTGTGATAATGTTTATAACCTGAATGTTAAAACTTTGCAATTAATCTGGATTTTTTTCTTCTTTATGTCTCAGGCGGGTCACCATCTAATTGACATTTGTACATTTATTACATGAATTTAACGAAATAAAACAATGTCGCTATTTACTTTCTACTATATACTGATGATTTCAAAATACAGTACAGCGTTTCAAACGTTTTTCAAATTATAGTACAGTACAAATTCAATTACTAAACTGTGTATAATTAAAATGTGCTATAATTCAGTACTGTACATAAAATATAGCTTACTGTAGTATTGTAATATGTGTATTGGTGACTCAGTTTTTGGCAGTTTATCATGAGCAGTGATGAGTCGATATTTGTCATTGAGTCATCTGAGATGACTTTCTTTTTCCCCGTCATGTTTTCTGTGCACATTGCATTACACTCAGGAAGCTAGCCAGAAGCAGATGGGTTACCGCAAGGCAAAGTAGGACGATCACACACTCACACACACACATAGATAAAATATATTAATATATACATATATATATATACATACATACATAAAATATGAACACTAAGCAGAGTACTTGATTACTATAAGCAAATTATTTAAACAGTATTTGTACAGGAATAATTCTGTCCCAAGCTTTTTGATCCATATAAGCAGTCGATCACTATAACCATGATCTTTATAAGCAGTTTCCACTGCAACTTACTTTTCACCTGTAAATTTTCACCATTGGCTCCACTGAAAAGTACGCACAGAAAGCATCCTCCGTTGTGCTGTGGCACGTTGCAGTACGTTTCCGAAGTTGCAGTTGTTTTCTGTATCTGCGGAGTGTTTGTAAAATGCGGCACGTGTGTTCTCATTCTGATGAAAGTGCTTTCTAAATTTGTGCAGCATCTACGAATTTTACGTGTGTTTGCGCATGCATTATGAACTTAACATTTCTGTTTTAGACTTGCAGGTTTTATTTTGAATTTCATTGGGGTGTATTATTTATCTTAAATTGCACTGGGCTTTCTCAGCCACCGTACTAGACAGCAAGTGCTACGCTACCAACCTGCAGCGGGTTTATAACAACAAGGGTACCCACTATGTTTGAACACTGAACAGCAGAACGCTGCTGAGATTCACTTCAGCACGAGACTCAGGCCAGACTTCAGTCTGGGGTAAAAGTTTGAGCGGCCTTTCAGTATGAAGCAGGGGTCTTGTCTTTCTCACGGCCAGGGAAGTGTTCAGCAGCAACATCAACACATCTTCATTATCCATCTAAATGCTTATACTGGTCAAAGTCTTGGTGGGAGGGCGGAGCCTATCGCAGGCCACAAAGGACTGTACACCCTGCATGGATCAGCAGTGTAATAATATAAACACTATTGCTACTATTACTACAGATAATCATAATGAAGATTAGGGAGATAATAACAGTCAATGTTGATGCTATTAACACTGAAACCTCATCTGTCTGTCATTGTGAAACCCGAACGGGTCGTGTTTTAGTCGTACGAAGGTCACAGTGTCATCCTTGTGTCAGTGACCGCAGAACACTGAAAGACAATAGGCGAACGTTATGTTCTCTTTCAGCGAGAGGTCGGGGGGCTCGCCTTTCCGCGGCACAGGGGGGCTCACCTGAGGTGAATCGAAGGGGTATCGACTACTGAACTTAAAAAGCAGCTGGAATTTCTCTCCTTCATACAGTGTTCCTGGGGCGCCATCCATATCGACGATCCACCTGGAAGAGGAAGGAAAATATGAGGGAGGGTAGGGAGAGCAGTTCAGCCCGAGGAGCGCGGTCAGTCCGTGCTCGAATGCTCACCTCACCTCTTTGTGAGGGGATCAGTGTGGGGAGTGCAAAACAGACGAAGGGACATGATGTCATCCCTACAATCCCTTCACAAAAGCCCATATGGCCCGGGAAGGGATTCTGCATGCATGATTCCAGCATGCAGATCAGCCAACTCATTACCTCAGTGCACATGCACCTGTTGACCAATCAGGTCGCATTTCAGGGAAGGAGGAAAAGCTGAAGCCAGAGATACCCCGAGGGGGAGACACACCAGTGACGGAAAACAAGAGAACACGGAGGCATGGGGGTGCAACAAGGGAGTGGGGAGGAGCACAGGGAGCACATGACAGCGGGGAGGAACGCAGTGGAATATGGAGGTGCGAGTGGGGACACAGGGGAGTACAGGGGAGCACAGAGGAGCGGGGGAGGAGGGCAGGGAAGCGGGGGAGGAGGGCAGGGAAGCATGGAGGAGGGGGGAGCACAGGGCAGCATGGAGCAGCATGGGAGGAGGGCGGGGGAGGAGAGTGAGGGGAGCAAAGAAAAGGGGAAGAGTCCTCAAGAACGAGTTTAGCAGGTCACACGTGTGGCAGGGTGGGGTGGGGCGAGGTGAGCCTGCTAGAGTGAAACCAGGGGCCGGCTGAGCCGGGACATCCCAGTGCCCAGCCCTGCAGTGCAGCTACACTCCAAGCACAGCCCAGAGCGCTTAACAACTGGCCTTGCTCTGTTCACACTGCATAGAAAGCGCAACAATCTGAGCAGACGACAGAGGGGTCCGTCCCAGGGCCTAAATAATGGAAGATTAATCAACGCCAGGCAACGAGTGTGTAACACGAGATGTTGCGCATCATTCATGTGACTGCAGTCACCACAAGGGGATGTGCGCGCCGAGTCACTGCAATGGTACAATCGGCACCCATGTGGCCCAAATGTGTTGAAAATCAAGCATTTCAATCACTTGGGGGTTGGAGGGGGGGCATACAAGTACAGTGGGGATGGGGGGGATTCATATTTGGACTATACAGCCAAAAACAGATATATTACCAATATATTCTACATTCAATCCTTCATATAACAAGCAGATATACGTTTTAGTGCCAGAGGGTAGCAAAATGCAACAAGGCCATGTGCAGACAGGACAAGGGCGTCCGTGTCAGAGCCGTGGCCCAATCAAGCGAATTTAGAGATTTCAGGCATGGGTGGGCATCAGCGCCCCCTTCTGGGGGTCAGAAACGGAAGGTGCCAATGAGGGGGGGCTTTCGGGGGTCGCCCAGGAGGATGACGGTGAGACGGAGGAGCAGCAGGGTGTCTGTCCCAAGGTCTGTCTCTCTAACATTAACTGTGAGCCCAGGGGTCACATTGGTATGCTCTGCTTCTGTTTCCATGGCGACCCACCATCCCTCCCCAAGTCCACACCACACCAGAACCTCACACTGATGCTACTCTGTCCATTCTGCCAATTCATTTCCCAGCTTCAGGCCAAAACCATCCCAAAATCTGAAAATGAAAACCTTTTCTCTCTGGGACATACAGACCCCCCAAGCTGCCCCCACCCAACCCAACCCCAATATGCAGTAATGCAGCGAAAATCGCCAGCAGCTTCACAGAAAAAGCTAATTAATCTGTTCATCTGTTTTCAGAAACAGTACCTCGTATCAGACAAACAGGATATTGTGCAGTGGCAATGCCCAAATAGACCATCCTGCGTCTTTCAGATGACCTGACCAGGACCACGAGTCAGAGCAGAGATCACGCCCAGGACCAGATGAACTGACCAGGACCACGAGTCAGAGCGGAGATCACGCCCAGGACCAGTTGACCTGACCAGGACCACGAGTCAGAGCGGAGATTACGCCCAGGACCAGATGAACTGACCAGGACCACGAGTCAGAGCGGAGATCACGCCTATTCTGTGTGTCATGCTTAAATGTCACACATATACTGTCTGGCCAAAAAAAGTCAAGCCTGAATTTAAATAAGCAAGCATTTAATATTTAATTATTGATTGGAGAATTATCACAGCTCAGCAAGTAATACAGCAAAGAAGTGAAGTCAGCTGAGTACCTGAATATACTGAACAGCCAAGCCATCCCACCAATGGATTTTTCATCACTAAAGGCATGGGTGTATTCCAAGACTATAATGCCAAGATTCATCAGGTTCCACCACAGAGTCTTGACCTCAAACCCACCAAAAGTCTTTCGGAGTGGTTCAACCCCCCCTATCATCAACACAAGGTCTCGGCAAAAAATGTATGGCGATCTCAGTGAAACAAAATGTTGAGATGTTGCACAAGAACGTGGAAACAATGCACCACTGAATGTGCACCATAATAAAAGCTAAGGAGGTCCAACGAAATATTAAAGGGTGCTACTTTTTTTTGGACAGGCAGTGCATGTATAATCTACTTGCGATTGTTTCTTGTGCTACAACCAACAGCATTAAAACTTATACGGCTGAAGATGAAGATACATTGACTCTGAATCAGCCTTTAAAAATGTGCATGTGTGGTTCCGCGGTTTGATCACTGCACTGAAAAAACCCAGATCTGAAGGCAGCAAAGATGGAGAAAGCGGCTCCAGTGTGATGAGTGTCACATCTGGCCGTCTCATCCGGCCCAGCTGCGCATAATTAAAGGTGCAGTAAGCGGAGTGCTTGGTGGATGTGGGGCATGGGTACCAGCGCCGGTCCACAGCCAGAATGCGGCATTACATCACCAGCTGTGCAGAACAGGATCTCAGCAGGATGCCTAAGTGTATAAATCAGAGATGCGCTCAGTCAGGCAGCACAGGCCCAGAATAACTCCGACAGTGAGGTTCCAGACCGAGCTGCTCTGGGAGCAGAGTCCGCTCCCACTGACGTTCCCGTTACGTTCCAGCGTCACTGCATGCAGGACACAAGGCTAAGGACGAGGCCCCGTCCAGTCAGATTCAAGAACCACGAGCATGTGACCAAAAACAAACTGCAGCTGCCTACCAGGGTGAGAGAGGGGCAGGCACCCCTTCCAGAGGCGCGGGGGTGGGGGAGGCAGGGGGCCCCCTGAAGAGGTGAGGGGCTCCAGGGAGAGATGGGGGAGGGGGAGGTAGAGAGGCCCCAGAAGAAGAAAGGGATTTGTGTTAGAGGTGGGGAGCAGGAGGGGAGGTGCAGGAGAGGTAGGGGGCCCAGGAAAGGTGAGGGCCCCCCATGAAAGGTGGGAGGCCCCCTGGACGGGCAACAGGCCCCACGTCTCATGCAGGGTTTGCCGCTACATACAAAGTTGTTTATGCCCCTTCTTTACTTATTCATGCCATAAAAGCAGCTCTAACGCAGTGATGTGCAGCCAGTATGACGAAAGCGGGCTGACTGCAGTCATCGTAACAGCCTCTCACACGCTAATCAAGGGTAAATGCCAGCGAATCTTGAAAAGACCCCAAATAGGCTGGCAAATACTAAACAAAGCAATCACCGCGTCCATTAAACTGATTGGTTATGGTGTTCCCGGAGGGTGACACTACATTAGAGCTTATCTTGGCATTTTATTCAAAGGGCAAAAACTTTACGGAAATGGTTCAAATACAACCAGCAACACAAAGTGATCCTGATTACAAACCTTGGAAAAACATGGGTTTAATTTTTATGGGTACAATGCAGGTAACACCCTGGACAGGATGCCAGCCTATCACAGGACAAGAGGCAGGGGACACCCTGGACAGGATGCCAGCCTATCACAGGACAGGAGGCAGGGGACACCCTGGACAGGATGCCAGCCTATCACAGGACAAGAGGCAGGGGACACCCTGGACAGGATGCCAGACTATCACAGGACAGGAGGCAGGGAACACCCTGGACAGGATGCCAGCCTATCACAGGACAAGAGGCAGGGGACACCCTGGACAGGATGCCAGACTATCACAGGACAGGAGGCAGGGGACACCCTGGACAGGATGCCAGCCAATCACAGATCCCATCTGCAGGCATTGCACTACAAAACCCACAAGAAATCCACACAACATAGAGAAAACAAGCAAACTGAGGACACAGGGTTCAAGCCCCCACACTGGACATCAGTCTCCCACCCAGGGGACGATTCAGAGAAAGACATGACAATATTAGTGGCCATCAATGAACCCAAGGTCATCAGACTACTCTCGTAAAACATAAAGCCTGCTCACTGTTATAAACTCCTTGGATGGTCTTGGTTTCTTTTAATTATACATGGAAGTCAAAAATGCTGTTTAAATTTCCAGTTAAAGGGCGAAAGTAAATAAGAATTTGCCAATTAAGGGAAACTAGTGAAATGTGTTACAACGGAGATTTACTCAGACAACATTACTTCATTTGTATCGTCTGTTATCTGATTTCTGATTTCAATTTCCACATTAGGTCCAAAAATACTAAAAATAGAAAATCATCTGATTATAGCAAAACGAACCTGTGTACATTACGTAACATAATGATTTCATTTTCTGAGCTAATGCCAATCATGACAAGACAGAGAAAGCTCAGTTAGTCATCCCAAAGTTCATCAGTACTTCATGAACCTGAGAAGTAAAGGTGATGAGGTGTAAGGGACAAGACCTGGTGCCTGTCCAGTAACAGACCCAGTGCTTGACCAGTAACAGCAGACCCGGTGCCTGTCCGGTAACAGCAGACCCGGTGCCTGTCCGGTAACAGCAGACCCGGTGCCTGTCCAGTAACAGCAGACCTGGTACCTGTCCATGAAGGACACACAGTAGACCATGAGGCTTACTGGACCAAGAATGGAAGACATCCTCCATCTCTGTCCATAAAGGACAAAAAAATGCTAAGATCTGAAAGACTATACACATACCTCTGAACACAAAGCCACATTTAGACAGGTAGGGGGGAAAGAGCGGGAGACAGAGAGATTTTAAAAGGTATTAGAAGATGCTGAGCACTGCAGCTGGTATCTGCAAGAGCTTCATCGGCTTTTCCATGATCTCCATGCTTAAAGTGGCCCGAGCTGATTAGCTGCAAAAAGTAACTCTTCACAATAACTCTGTGACTGAAGACATACACAAAGAGCATAGATATCTCCTAATATGGAGTGTAGATAAGGGGTAGCATGTGGTTCAGTGGGCTAAGCCTGTGTGCCTGTAATCCCAGCATCGCCGGTTTAAACCCAGCCTCAGCACGTCTGCGGGTCCTTGAGCAAGGCCCTTAGCCCCCAGCTCCCTGGGTGCCTCAACAGGTGGCTGCCCTTTGCCGACAGCTTACTCTACAAAGAGTCATTAAAGTTGAAGGAGGTGTAAAGACAATTTCCCCATGCGGAATAATAAAGTATTGATTATTATTATCATGTCATATATTATCAAAATGTATTATTATTATGTCAGAGCATAAATATTTCCTAATGTCGGAGTGTAGATATCTCTTACAATATTTTCTAATATAAAGCTATGTCACACAATCTTTAAACGAAGTGTCATATACAGAAGTTGCTATTCCAAATTTCACTCGACCCATTTTCAAGTACACTGCCCAGACAAAAGAGACATCAGCATTTAAATTTGCATCAGCAAATACTTAATAACCAATGACTGGATCATTATTACAGCTGAGCAACGTTATGCAGCAATAAAGTAAAGTCAGCCGAGTACCTGAATCTACTGAATGACCTCCATCCATCATAAATGGATTTTTTCATCCCTGTTGGCATGGGCATATTCCAGGACAAGATGTGAAGATTCATTGGGTTCGAATGATCAAAGAGTGGTTCAGGGAGCACGAGGAATCATTTTCACGCGTGACTTGGTCACCATAGAGTTGTGCCCTTAACCTCACTGAAGGTCTCTGGGATGTGATGAAAGAGGCTTTATGGAGGTTCAACTCAATACAGGATCTCGGTGAGAAATTAATGCGAATCTGGATGTAAATAAAGAGTGAGTTGTTGCATAAGCTTGTGGAAACAATGCCATGACAAATGTGCCTCATAATCAAAGCTAACGGCGGCCCAACAAAAAATTCAAATGGTGATTTTATTTTATTTTTTGGCCGAGCAGTGGATAAATTAACACATTTTTTTTACATATTTATTGTCCTCATGAGGCACCGTAATTTGTACTTATGTTTTGGGTTTAATCTATGTTTACCGGTGGCCAGAAGGATGTGCAGAATAAGATTTTCAATGCATGGTGGGACTCACTGTTTATAGCATGTATGACAGATTGGAGCTGGAAGGGCACAAAATTGTAGACTGTCTGGAGGTCCCCTGGGACCCATATGAGAAACTCTGGAGGTCATATACAATCCTATCTTATGAAGCATTCCCAACTCTACCTGTTCTCTATCCTGATTTTCACCACCTCTGGGCCCAGTGCATTCCCCAATCTCCTGACCGTTTCCCAAGTTACACTTACAGAGGTGACGCTGAGGGTCACGATAAAGAGATGTGGTGACCCAGTGGTGAATGCCTCGCATTATA
This sequence comes from Brevimyrus niger, assembly GCA_015164015.2. NCBI lineage: Eukaryota > Metazoa > Chordata > Actinopteri > Osteoglossiformes > Mormyridae > Brevimyrus > Brevimyrus niger. The sequence goes on from JAABNY020000032.1 coordinate 20,312,043, forward strand.
AGTCCACCCAATAATTACTGAAGAGGATACTCTTATTTTTTAACTTTCACTGTTATTACTGCGGCTGCCAATATATAGAAAGAAAAAAGTCAGACATCCACAGGGACACCAGAGAGATGCAATATGGGAGAGAGACAGGTGTGAGCATGTTGGGTTGGGCCCAATCAGCTCTCCTTCTGATACGCACATGTGGTGTGTCTGTTCTCCATGAATAACACCATCTCACCATTCACCCTCGATGACGAGGAGAAAGACCCAGACAGACGGCTTATTTTAATTACAGGCACAGATCTAGGGCAGCGTATCACTGTACCGAATATCTGTGTCCCTAATGATGGCTCCCCGCAATCTAACTTTCATACACTGCAAGTTTTTTTTTTCCCTTAACTGTGTACTGGATGCCAGTGTAGATACTTGTACCCCTTTAACAAACCCAAAATCCGTTAATGCTTTGAAAACAGTTTGCAGTGGACTGGCCTGATGTATATGGTGAGAATTACCATTACATGTCCCTTAGACACAGATTATGCTTCCTATTCTAATCCAAAAAGATCATACCAGAGTGCATTACTTTCCTAGCCTGGTAACTGTACAGTTTTGTCAAACTGCCCCACCACACTTCCAGATTACAGCATATTTACACTCTACATTCAACCTCATCAGACCAAAGACCAAAGACCAAATGCTGGAAACTTGACTGTTCATTACTGTGGGGTGCATTGTAGCTAAGCTGGTTAGGGTGCTGTGCCTGGGAATTGAAGGTTGCTGGTTCAAAGCCCAGGGCATTATGATGTCACAATTAGGCCCCTGAAAAAAAAGCCCTCAGCTGCTCCAGGGACCATCAGACCTTGCTTTCTGAAACATTTTCTTTGCTTTGGATAAAAGCATCTAGTAGATCAGAACCAGGTGACTATGACCTTCCTTATTAAGGAAAGCTGGGAACATCAAAACATGTGGCCATATAGTTCTCATGAAAGCAGACAACAACAGAAAAGTGTGTCTTCATCACAAGAGAGAAACGTTTGGCACTACATCAAGTGCACAGCATCAGCACAACAGTCAAACCGAGGACATAATGAGAAGTCCAGAAAAGCAATTACATATCACCCAACATCACCCAACATCACCCAACATCAACCAACATCACCCAACATCAACCAACATCACCCAACATCAACCAACATCAACCAACATCAACCAACATCAACCAACATCTCGGATTTTCAGTAAAAGCTTTACTCTGGTGACAAAAGTAGCAGCGCTAAGAGAGAATTCAGCCTAGAAACCCCAACACCAAAAAAGAGAAATGCTGTACAAAAATCAGAGTATACCCAAATCTAATATTATATTCTCAAATTCTGCTCAAGCCAGATCTTTCCTCCTAGATTAGAACTACAGATTTACAACAAGTCCAGAATAACAAGTTTTTCAAGGCACGAGATTTTTTTATTGGTTTTGAAGAAAACTTTACTCACACCACCCAGTCAGTAACAAGGAACAGGTGCAGACAACACAAAACATCAAGGGCACATTTTACAACTAAGAGGAGCCCAAACTCAGTTTACAAACACATGCAGCTGGGACACTGGGTGAACGACTTGTATGAAGGACGTAAAACATTTAGAGATGAATGATTCATGTCATGCAGGCTCAGAGCTTAAATGTGCAACATCATAGGATATGTATTGTTTTTTTTTTAAAGTATGTCATGGCCAGTAACATGACATACTTCATAAGTATGTCACACCAAAATACCAAATTATATTTCATGATTCAATGGATAGATATGTAAGAAAGTATTTCCAAGGCAAATATTCAGGGACAGAATTTTAAGTTTTTATTTTTAAAAAACCTGCATACCTTAGTAAGGGACATGCCTGCAGTGTGTTTTAAATTAATTTTATTTTGCAAATATAACAACTCGAAAACAATCAATTTTTAAGGATTAGAATTAAAAATATATATTACAGGGAACTAAAGTAATATAAGATTCATAGCTTGTTAAAATAAATGGTTTTGCTAAGTACTGCAAAATTATCACACACCCACACACAAATATATATATTATACACACACAGAAATGTACTGCAAGTAAGTAGCACAGACATGTTAAATGAATACACTCACCCACAACAGCGCATAATTCATATTTACATATAGTTGCAATTATGACTTGCCCTGTCTCCAGGTAGTACTAATCTATCACCAGCTTCCTTATTTATGTTTCTGCTGTTTTGTAAGCTGCTAATTACAGTAAATTAGAGTTTTTTTTAAGCTAGCCCACTAAAAAGCAGAGGATATTTCCTAAAAGAAATAAAAATCATGGAGTTTGTGGGGTATAGCCAAACCATCTCTTATGGCAGACAGATTGTGGGTCCGCCTCTTCAGTTTGGCACCCCCAGATTTAAAATGTTTTAAAATTAAATCAGCCACGAGAGACCACGCAGATGAAGGTACAGTATAACCTTCAACCGGTACGATGTTGGTTGGGTGGGGGAGGGACAAGATGGAGTGGCAACAGAAAGTCATTAAGCACCAGTTAAAATTCTACCAGCATGTTCATTCAGACATTTATTTACAAATGGAAAGAAAATCGTCATTAAAAGTGGTCTGCAGCGACCTCGAGTCGGAGCAGGGGAAACCGAGAATGTTCCACGAAGGGGCCCCGATCTCACTCTCACAGGAAATGCTAAGGACAAATCTAAGGACACTTCAAAACAGGCACCCCTGGATAGTAGCATGGAAAAAGGCAGGGAGAACGCAAACACTGCTGCAACCACAGAGGCGTAAGGAAGACAACTGTGCATGATGGACGTCAGATTTTACCAGAACTGTACAGGCCTGGGAAAATACATAGAACAAAAAAAATGCAGACCCTATACCAGAGAACTGCCCATGGTCTCAAAGTTCAAAACATAAAAAACAGTAATTCAAAGATGAGACTCATAAACCATAACCCATTGCAAGGCCTAAATGCCTCACTACTCACTCAGATGAACAAATTAAAGCTTAATTTCCACTGAAGTATGACTGCAAACGAATGTGCTTCGTATTGTCATTCAACATGTTAGACTCTGCTCCCAGTATTACACAACAGAAAACTTGAATAAACCACAATACTGGTGTGTTGAGTGTCTGATGAAACCAGGCAGATGTCAACTGTGTAACATGTCACTGTCTCAAAACATATCTCTCTCATTTTTATGCTCTGGAATTCTCAAGCAGCTAAAGCACATCTTTCCACAGATAAAGGCTCCGGGTTTCTGGCACAGTGGTGGACAGTGTTCCCCTCCTTGGTGGCCTCAGGTGAACTCCTAATGTCCTCAGATCAGCACAATGGGCATACATGCTGAGGCTATCAGAGGCCTAGCAGCAGATGCCCACTGACTTCTGGCCCATTAATGCTGCACGAGCAGGACGCTGCCCAGAGATACTCGACAGACGTCCCCGTTGCTGGCACACTTGACATTCCTCACAATGTACGATCATTCAGGTCTATTCAATTAATGTTCACAGGTGAACAGCATGTGAGCGGAATGCTAACAGCGCTACGAGCAGGGAGCAGCATTAATGACGGTCCGGGTGGCCACGGAGGAGCAGCCACTGCCAAGGGACGGAACAGCGCTACGAGCAGGGAGCATCATTAATGATGGTCCGGGTGGCCACGGAGGAGCAGCAGCAACTGCCAAGGGATGGAATAGCACTACGAGCAGGGAGCAGCATTAATGACGGTCCGTCGGCCACAGAGGAACAGCAACTGCCAAGGAATGGAACAGCGCTACGAGCACGGAGCAGCATTATTGAAGGTCCGGGAGCCACAGAGGAACAGCCACTGCCAAGCGACAGAACAGCGCTACGAGCAGGGAGCAGCATTAAACCGGTTAACCCTGTAAAACAAGCAGAGCCGACAGCATCTGAAAAACAGCGGTAAAGAGGCCCTTGCCAGCGTGTTTTCACAGGTTTCCACGAGCTGCCCAGGACACTCACTGCGTGATCGTGTTCTGCACGCTCTTCTCGTTCAGGGTCATTCCAGGGGGAGGATCATTCTGCAGCGCTAATAGCTCCTTCTGCAGCCTTTTCTGTGAGAGGAAAAAAAAAGTCAGGAAAGATGCCGTTCATGTGGGACACGTGGAATTAACAGAACAGTGGAATTAAGTGATCAGGCTGCACCTGTCCGTCCACATTAACTGGAACAGAACCTAAGAAAAACAGAACACCACAGAAACAGCCCAGTTTGTAAACAAACACCATTGAATGAAACATCTTCACCTGCCTAAACTTGATTTAAGTGCACAAGGTTATTGCTAAAATGTACCTTGACCCACAATAAACCCAGTTAAATTTTACCCCACCCAAACAAGAAGTGAAATAGCCTAAGACAGAAACTAAAGAAAAATTGCTCATGAAACAGGACTTCAGTAAATGCCGCCAAGCAGCTTATAAGACCTGTTAAACTAATTTGTGACCCATAAAACAGCAAGGCTATAGCGGTGAACTGCTGGAAAGAAAAGGTTTTAATTAGAAGCATGAAAATAATCTGTACAAGTGTGAGAAAGCAAACGCAGGGGGTCTCGTTTCAACTGGGAAGAGAATAAAAAAGCAGAAAGGTCACACAGCTATTCATGTTTTCATCCCCTTTTAGCTGGAAATCTCAGGCTACACCTCCATGGCCCGCACCTGACTGTCATTAATCTTATTTAGCATACAGACAAACTGTCTTATTATTACCATCTATAGCAAAGCATCAGAGGTACAAAACGGACTTCCCCAAAACGGTGTGGTGGAACAGGCGTGACTGTCTGTGATTGTGAGGTTATGCCATAAAACCAAATAATTACTAGAGGAAATTTTAACATCAAGTAAACCCCAATGCTTGGACACAATGCCCTTGCAAAAACCACAACAGTTTGCACTGCATACAGATGTTAATACAGATGTTAACAGAGCAGTTCCACCTCTGAGGAGACGGGGAGGAACCTGGGTTGCCCCTAATGAATGTGAATCTCATCACTCATTTTAATACACAGGGTTGCGGAGCTTTATTAAACGGAGTGACTGGGACAAGCAAACACTCAAGTTATACGACCATTAAAAACGAGTGCAATGACAGCAACCTGAATCAGCTTGAATCATAACCCAGCCCTGCAGTCGCACATCACACAGGAGCCTCCCCCCCGAAGACGGTGTTAAGCTGAACCGCGGGCACCATCCGTTACCCAGTGGCCCAGAATCCGTACGGACCCAGACAGACGGACAACCTCCTCTTAAGTGCATGTCACGGCCCCTAACGAAGGAGAATCGCGGGCTTGACTGAGGCAGGTTAAAATGCCACCCAGAAAGGTGCCGTTAAGGGTCACTGGGCTTCGACCGTATTTCAGGATGCGAGTAATGAGGCGTCGCCAAATAAAAAGAAGAAATTACCTTAAATGCATGAACAATAACTGTACTGTAGATGGTTCCGGTTTCATTTTAACACAAGTGATACAAAGTATAAAGCAGGCGGACCTGTAAAAAAGCACCGCAGGTGACCTGGACGGGTTGTTTACAAGGCAGACCATTTCTGACGGGGAAGAGCACCTGTCATAGTCTGGTACGTGCGTAGCGATAACACCCAGCCTCCAAGTGCATCCAAACACAGCGGGACTGGCAAATGGCCTTTCCGTAAGACGCGATTTAATCCCCCCACCGACCCGGACCGGCCGCCTGCTCCCTCCATCCGCCACTCGAGAGCCGCAGCAGCTGCCCGTCCTGCCAGACAACAGCCGAGCAAAGGAGGCTGCATCTACTTGCAGGGCCGGCGTACTATTCAGGAGGTGATCCTGGCTCGGTTCGGTCGGGCACGCCATCGCTCGGCTAAGCCCGTGTCGCCTCCGTCCGATCAGCTGTCCCTCTCCGGATCATCCCCCTGTGTTGGTCGCCTGCTGCGGGACCTCCTCGACCGCCAGCGTGTAGCACCACCCCACGGACGCGGGGCTTAGCTCCCACATTGAGATCCCACAAACAGGACCGCAGTGACCAGTCACGGCCGCGTACGGAAAGCATGGCGGAGCGCTTTCGGGTTCGCTTCGACACTCACCTGCATGGACGCCATGATGGAAACCCCCCTGCAGCAGGCTGGCTAGCGGAACGCAGACTGAAACTGCGTCCTGCGTCACTGTGTCATGTGGTCTTACGTCATACGTACGGGGGACGGACTGGCCTAAGCAGGAATGACCGTTGTTGTTTATGCTTAATGCGCCCCACGTGGCGGTCGGAGGTACTGAAGCGCCAGCGCAGTACGTCGACAGAAAACGTCACCGATTAATTATCAGAACAGCCATTGTACAGTTTAACCTTTAAGGAGATTCCAAGATTAGAATCCACAGTATGACAGGTAGTAAGGCAACTGTTACACTATGGAGAATTTCCTTAAATAATTATTGACTGATTATTAAAAAAACATCTACGATAGCATTATGAGGAATATTTGTATCACATATATTATTTGACAACCTTTTATATTAACCAAAATTATAAACGCAACATTTGATTTTGCTCCCATTTTGCAGCAGTTTTTTTTTTTAAACCTAGAAAGACAAAGAGCATGTATTTCAAATTTTGCCAAATAAGATTTTTTATTTGTATTGCTAATTTATGTACAGGTGCATATTAAGTTCATATCAGCAAGTTGATGAACGTTCCTTATTATGGGAACAATAAATGGGCACAATAAAAGAAACACAATGCCCCAGATGCCAGAAGTTTTACAGGACCATGCCACTGGAATGCTTGGTGCAGTAATATCCACTGGAATGCTTGGTGCAGTGATATCCACTGGAATGCTTGGTGCAGTGATATCCACTGGAATGCTTGGTGCAGTGATATCCACTGGTGATGTTCCCACGAGTGAGTCACGAGCCTCCATTTCTCTACCATGAAGCCTCTGATTTTGGCAGTGTGTCCAGCTGGTTTCACAATTACAGACCATGTGGCTGTATACTCACCAGATGTGTGAGCGTTTTGGGGATGTTCGGGATCAGTGCATAACACAGCATGTTCCCACCAATATCAGACATTTTCACGAAGAAGCTGAACGGCGGGACAGCATTCCACAGACCATGGTCAAGCCCCGAGGAGATGTGTCAGACCGCTAACAAATGGTGGTCTCGACTTAAAATGTGGGAATTCATTTACAAGACCCACCTTGTTTTTTAGGATATCAGTGATCAAGAAAGCTTGACGGTTCCCTTTCCAAAGCCTGAATTTCCATTTATTATTTTCTTTCCAATAATGCATTTGAAATGGTTGGATGTTCCTTTTATATTTGTGTTCAGTATAGATATTACAGTGCTTAATGAAGTTAAACATCTGGATAGCTACATTTCTGCATGACCATGCATGGTAAACTGTCATTCGCATCATCTCTGAAGATATATTTCATAAATATCCAAACAAATTTCTTTGGAAAAAAACACAGAACTGAAGTCTGCCTGTAGTTTAAATGAGTTCCACAAAATGTATACTCTTGCTTGCCAAATAAAACCTATTAGTTTTATATATTGATTCATATTCCTGCTATTATTGCACAATCATTTTCTCTTTTTACTGGATCATTTTGTTTTTCACCATAAAAGTCATGAAGACTGCCTTTGCCAAAACAAGTTCTGAAGACCATTGTGTAATAGCCATTCATTGTTTAATAGTCACTCATTTTTAAGGAAGCGGTGTGAATTAAGATAAAACTACATTTCAATATATAGGATTCATAGATATTATCTTCAGCATCGGTAAAAGCTTGTTCCAATTCAAACACACTTTTGTTAAAAATCAGACTTTTTTTTACACTTCACACTTATAAAAACAGAATTTGTAAGTTGTTTTCCCCAAATCTGACTCATAACTCTTTTTTTTTCTTTATGATTGCAACTAGAAGTGACATGTTATTGAACATAATGGAGCCCTGAATGTTTAAAACAATTCCTACTCCAGTGCTAACTGAAAGACAACAGAACCAGATTTTCCAGAGAGAAGGAATTGCTGCTTTCAAAACAGAAGTGGAATGTTTATTTGTCGATATGCAGTACATCCCACTGCTGAACAGGTCTGACCACTTTCAAAGCACCTTTAAACGTTTAATGTGAACTCACTGCATGCAAAATCCATGGATCTTTCTGGGAAAGACAAAGACAGCGTGTTACACTCACAGAGAGTAAATTAAGAGTAAAGGCGGCTTTCACACATCTCGCCTTGCAAGAGCGGCAGTAAACACATTCAGATTAAATTAGCCGCTCTCATGTTTCAAAAGGGGTGGAGTAAAAAACACATCGTGTCATCCTACTAAAAATAACGCCCTGTCACTGTCACTGTGAGTGGCTACAGACTGAAGAAGCCTGCACCAAACACAGTCAAAGAGTATATTTATATCAGTTTCTCAGCACGACCCTGTAAACCCCGATCTTCTGTTAACATAGAAGCGGGAGTTAAACAGTTATACCACCCAAGAAAAATAAGCTATGCTGATAAAATGGATGAATGAATGAAGTAATTGATTGATTGATTAATTTCCTTCTTCCAGCCACTATCTACCCACCCACCAATTTATCCATCCATCATCACATGTCCAATACAGCATTTTAGTGAAAGTTAGTTATACTTCTGAATTTAAATTTGTTTTGCTGCCAAGCAGTAAAGGGTCTGAGGATTCGCGAGAAGGTGAATGTGATCAGAATGGCACCATGACTGCTTGTGTAGCATTCCGAGTGTTTCATCTCATCCTAATCAATTCCGTTAATAACGGTGATGAATTCAAAAAGTCACCCTGATTTTAAACCACTTCCCGTAATACATTCAATGTCTATTAACTTCTGCTTTTATGGTGACTGTGACTCTTGACTTCTGCTGACAAAAGCACAAAGGATAATGCTGGTAAGTTTTTTTTCTTTAATCTATCCAGGGCCAGCCACCATTTACTTACTGTATAGAGTGGATACTGCAGACAATATACAGAAATGAGTAAAGCAAACCGTCTGCTATCATTGTATAAGTCAGACATACAGTGCTCAGAGTCTTGGGATGCTTGCTAAACTCAGTAAAAATGTTGCATATTTATTGGTTTCATACCAGAAATCTATTAACAAACAACGCTTAACATATCCACACATATCATCTGCACGAACATTTTCTTTTTATCATCGTAATTTGTTTCTGTCTCTTTCAGTTTTGTTCTTGCCATTTTGCTATTTATTACAATTGTATTCATTCGCCATTAAACACAAATGCTTGGCATTCTATGTTATTGCAACGGTGTTACTAATTTAAAAGCACCCAGGAGACTGCTTGTTTAACAATTTTTAATTTAGAACAGCTTATTAGGGCTATATTTTTGGTTTCGATCAATTACTTCTTGAAATTAATGTTGAACTTAAAACTACTGGTTGTTTTTACTGTGATATATATTGCAAACAAATGAATAAAGCAATGATGTTTGTTATAAAACCAACAAACTTGTAATATTTTACACTACAATACTGTACAAGTCTGTGGACAACTGTCACGAGTACTTAATACAAGGCATGTATCACAAGTAATTTTCTAACTAATCCTTTCATTGGATTCTTTACCCATATCCTTTTTAATAAGTACGAAGACAGTTAAACACTTGTAATGTGCAATTTGGCTGACATGTAAATTGCTCTGGACAAAAGCATTTGCTAAAAGAAAATGCAAAATAATTCTACCAGGCCACCAGACTTTCCTTAGGTGGCATTCTTCATATGAATCTATGCCCTGAACCTGTAATAGGCAGTCAGTTGGCATCTTTTTACATTAATAAGATCATTTATACCACAGTTCAGCATGTTTCTTTTTGTTCTGATCACGCACATCCTGACTTTTAATGTGAAACCGGGCACCGCTCCGGAAGCACGGGCAGATCTCAGGACGAAAGGGCCCGGACCCATCCATGCATTTATTACACGCCACCTACGCCGAACAAGCAGCGTCTGAGGTTTTGCAACAGACCCTTAAAAAGCACAACCCCAAAATCAAACTTTTAAGGGAAAAATACATGCTCCGCCGAGCGTCGCGATCTTAAGCTTCCAGAAATACTCACCCTTCCTTATTCTCCTAAAAAATTCTGTCGGATTTAATCAAGATAAACGGATATCCAGCTGCATCTCCAAGAAACGTTCTGCAGCTATGGCTCTCAATCCACACTTCACGCTACATTCCGAAATCAAACCCATTGGTGTAAAAGGCCAAAAATAAACGATACAACCGTGAGAGTACTTGAAGGAGCATGACATCATTGCAGTTCACCAGCGTCCCGGAAAGTCCCGCCAAATCTTAAGGGGGCGAGAAGCCAGAAAACAAGAGGAGAATCAGTGCGAGGAACACACCCCACTTTCTGCAAATGGAAAGCAGGCAGACTCAAGTCTGAGACACCGTGGAGGGTACAGGAGTTTACGAATACTTTAATGGACATTTGCATCAGCTGCAGAAGCAGCAGCCATCTCCTAAGGGGTAACAGAAAGCATCCCTGCAAGCTGAAGCCCTATTGAAACACAGAAAAGGCAAAAATGCAGTCGCTTTCAACCGATGCATATATACACAATGACACATGCCTCCATGTTTAATAAGATAATGCATATTTATATACAGGACAAAATTAATGTCTGCATTAACAGATGTTCATAACCTTTAGATTATGCATCATTCTAACTGAAGTAAAAAGCTGGTCAAATGGCAGAAGTCATTATTTTATACAACACGGAAGTGTAAAGTATTTAGAGTATGTAACTCATTCTAAAATGGGTGAAACATCCTTGTGTATTCAGTGAATAAATTAGTAAAACAAGGAACATAAAAGCGAAGAAATATCCTCCAATCAGCACTTTTCTCTTAACAATCTAAGAAATTTGCAGCCATGAGGAGCTCCAGCGCGATCTCGGGGGCGATGGGGAATTCCGGGATTTCTGTTGAGCTGTTGGTGTATCGGACCTTGTAGGTGAAGTACATGCACACTTTGGAGAGAACATGAGAAGGGATCTCCCTGAAGTTGACTTCGTTGGTTTCGTTTTCCGCAAACTGACCTGAAAGGGAAGCGGCCAGCAACAGTGAACACGGGGACCTACAGCAGCCCCTCGCACACGCCGATGCCGCCGCCTCGGTGCCGTTTCCCACAAGGGACTAGGGGCACCACAGCCACACGTTCTACCACATCTTTCTATAGAATAAAAAAATCAGGCTTTAAACTTTAGAATCCAATACATTAGTGTCTTCACCATACCAAGATGGTACAATGACCCATAAAACCCGAACACGTTATGAACCCGATCTGGCTGAAATTCTCAGAGACAAAAATGCCTTAAAGACAGGGGAAAAATGCATGCATAAAAATACACAGTCCCAGTCAAATGTCTGGACACATCTGCTATTATTATTCTCTCTTTTTAAGCTATGATATTCACATTCTGGTAAAAGCCTTAGAGGAAAATTAAGTAATACATATCAAATATTGTAACAACCAAGAGAAGTATTCAGCAATTCAACATTTTCTCAAATTTTAGACTCTTCAAATTAGGCCCTAAAATAGCATTCCAGACTCTTGGCATTCTTTCAACCAACTTCGAGATGTAACTGCTTGGAACGCTTCTCCAAAAGTTCTAGAGGACTTTCCTCACATTGTGGGCAGGCTACCTTGCTTATAGTCTTTGATCCAGCTTATTCCAAATCAGTGGCCTGTAATATGAAGCGGGGTTACTGGCTTATTGAGGTAACTTGTTGAATTTAAGGTAGGCTGGGCAAAATGTAAGCGAACGAATATGAAGTCCATGAATATGAAAACTTCGATCGCGTTATGGAACCTGACAATATTAACCTATTTCAAAAATATTTCGCACATTTAATAATGAGGTCCAGTGACAACTTTTCTGCACTATTGGAAATTTTGATATTTTTTTTTTTAACTTTGTTGTTTTCTGAGTTTGTAACTTTTTTCAAGACTGTGATCGCATTGTGTTTAGTGGCAGGCTATTTGTATACGTGATCAACAATGAACATTTTGCAAGTCCCACCCCAAAGCACCAAAGTACCAAAAAAAGTACCTCAGTTGCTTTGGTACTTTGAGTACTAGAGCCATCGAAAAAGAGAAGGTACTGAAAATACAGTACCTGGCACAGTGGAAAAGCGGCCTTAGAGCAAAGGGATTTTAAGGTGCTGGCTTCCCTTCATTTGACTGGCTAGCATCTATAGGACTGAATGTGTGTGTGCAACACTGAACGTTTTTTCTTTTATGGCTCCTGCACAGTCGCAAAAGCTCACCTGGCCCACTCAGCATGGCTTTGATCGTGCCAGAGGTGAGGGCGTGCTCACGCTTGACGATGAATTCATGTCCATCTGAAGAGATGAGTTTCACATACATAGCATCTGGCCCCTCACAGCCACCATAGATCTTTTCTTCTCCATCTAAACAGAGTTTTCAAGAACGTGGGTTAGTGGCAGTGCTGGATCATGGTGCTCTTTCTCTGACTAACAACTACAAAAAAATGCACATGGGAATGTATTACAAAAATCTATTATTAAAAAGTGAAAATGAAATTCCAATAGAAGTCCAGCAAAGAGTTCTCCATTTATAGCATTAGCCAAGTAGCAACTTTCACTAACCCATTGCTTCTTGTGTGAGGGATGACCACTGTCTTCCTAAAAGTATAAACACAAATGATTAACCATGCCAACTACCAATTTAAGGAAAGGTTAGAACAGTATTTCTCTGAACCAAGTAAAAGCCTTTCCTTTTTAGGAGTCCTATAAGCAGGTGTAACATTACTTTCCACATCTTCCTTTCACCAGAAAACTGAGTACAGGGCACTTCCCCCACAGAGAACATAACACATACAAACCAGAACTTGGAGGCCAACCAGAATAACATTTTCCTGGCACCACATAAGACCATGAACTGTATAAAATTATGTACAGATGAACATGCAACAACAGCAATATACACCTGGGACTGGACATTTAGGCTGCACAATAGGACCCAACACCCAGGGTTTCTCTGTGCTTTATGGGTTCAGTATTTAAAGCATAAAAAGCAGGCCTCGATGAATCTTAAGTAAATGTAAGAACAAAGCAACAATGCGGTGAACTAATACTTATGGGTGTACTTCTGATCCATTTTAGGTGCTAATTGTGTAACTAGATTTCAGTAATTATTAAATAGCGCGGTTGAATTTCCACAAACATCAAGTTACGGACCAGATGTCCAGCCAACTGTCATAACATATCACAGCATCGAGAAAGAGGAAAAACAGATCTAAACGAGTATACAGGCCGAAACGTATACAGACCAAGTTATGTTTAACGACTGCCTCCGCAACATGGGGTGCCGAAGTGCATCGATTAGAATGCTACCGGTAGCTAGACTCAGCCTAATTATAAAACAGGCAGACTGAAAAGGTGGAAAAGGGTACATCGGAAATACGACGAAAAGCACAGTCTGTCTTTCCAACGAAGCACGTACAATACAGAGTGCACGACACCGTATGTGACTTTAACACTGGCCTGTAAAGCTATAGTAGTATATTATATTTAAATATCACTTTGTATAAAACACAGGCAGAAGTCTGGTGGCGGAGTTCTATCTTCGGGTGCAACCATGATTACTGTTAATCTACTAGGGGACTAAAAAAATAGCTTCAAATTTATACTATTCTAGAACCTACTGTTAAAATACAAAATAACAATAAATTCAATGAAATACGAGAAGTATAATTAGGGAACAGTTTAAGGGAAATTACCTCGCTGCCAGAATTACCCAAAGTGACGGCTTCTTATTTGTCGGCCCGAGCTACCCGGAAAACGATCTGAGCTGTACGTCACTATTTACTTCCGTGTACAAAGACGTGAAAGATTGTAGGATGCACGGTTCTTTTCTGTGCATGTGTCCCATAACAAACTATCGATTCAAATATGATAAAGAATTAGCAGTGGTTTAGTGATCATAGGCATCCATCCAGTTTATCGGCCATCATAATGCTTCAAAGAAATTTTATTATTGTCCGTTATAGTTCTATCCATTTTACTTTAGTGTGAACTTCACATATTCAATTCGCAAAGTTGGCATCTTTCTATCTATCTATCTATCTATCTATCTATCTATCTATCTATCTATCTATCTATCTATCTATCTATCTATCTATCTAATTTTGTTGTGTATCGAGTAAATTGTTTTATGTTCGGAACTAAAATTACATGATATTCTTTTCCATTAGAGCGGAGTTTAGGGGGAGCCCTCTTTAACTCGCAGGCGCAGTGGCGCACACTCGCATCCAGCGTAGTCACTCTAGTTGGTCTAATTTGGATTTTGACCTATGTTGAGTGTACAATAATGGTTCATCGTGTTGACATTGGTAACTTGGTCTCTATTCAGGCTGAATTCCTGCCTCATTTAATTAAAGATCGTATTGTTGTCATTCTAGCGATGATTACATATATCCTGACATCTGCTGTTAAAAATTAGAGATTTTTTTTGTAATTAAAATAACAGTACAAATGATGCCGCAAAAGTTTGATGTCTTAAGATGCATTCCTTACACAGATCAAATCAATATTTCCTTCTATCTTGAGTCTGAGAGCATTGACTCACGGACACTCATCCCACGGTTGACAATGCAGTGATAGTTTATACCTTACGTTTATATTTATCTGGGAAAGTATTATGACTAACGGCCATGTGCTGCTATTCTAAGGGACCGAGGTGTGGGTGGGCAATGATGTCAGCAGAACATACAGTACCTCATGTGATGTCCAAGCTTTTTGTGGTTTCATTAGCTGGTGAGAAGACTATGTAAAAATAAATAAAAACAAGCTTCGTTAAATACAAGTTTCGTGATATGGGACATTAGAATTAAATCGGATGATTACACACAAAAAGAGAAACATTTAGCTGACGTAAAACAAAGGTGTATTTCTATTGTCCTGCAGGCATATGTAGTATGTGATTTACGTCGGTCACTGGTATATGCAGCTGTAATGACAGGAATGGCGATGTGGTGTTGGCCCATAGCTACCACATGGGGGCGCTATGAGCCAAGGAACTTGTGCTGGGTAATCTTCAATCCCTCGCAAAGTTCCGGGAGTTTGGCTTGCGTTTGTTTTATTTCAAGCAGAGTAAATGAGCAAAGAGCTTTTGAGGATATTGTGATTTTCACCTCCACAAGGCAGCCAGCATTTTGCAGAAATAGCAACTGTATTGTTATTGTTCTATTCATCTTCCGTTATTTGGAACCGTGTTGTGGAAAGCCTGGAGCTTGTCCAGTTCCGCGCAGGGCACACAACTTTGGAACACCTCACTGGGCACACTCGCCCTCCATAACAATTTACAGACAGCCTTCTATCAGTTACCCTACCTCCAGGTTTTTGGACAAAACCCGCATATGACATGGGTATAACATGCGAACTCCACGCATATAGCAGAAGCTAAGCACTGAATCAGCACACTGCCCATGTCAAAGTATGGCAGGTATATTAGTTACTGTGTAACTGCCGTGTAAGGCACAACTGCCTTCATCAAAGTCACATTAAACATTGTGCAGGGGTTAACATGGTCATAAATGATGTGAGATGATAATACAGCTGATAAAACACCTCTGGTTCCCTAATGCTAAGTGTCATGTCTTAGAATTCAGTCTAATATGATTTTGAATTGATGTTCACTCATTAAGGTGTAGTAAAATTTTAAAATGTCGATGATTAATGTCATGTTTCTATGGCAGAAGTCCTTGCGTCAAAGTGTTCCTGCTTTATCTCTGAGTAAGAGAACATTGACAAAAAATTATCCTTTGAGCAACTTTCTGGGAGATTTTGGCCAAACAAGTCTGCAGTACTAATCCTAGCCGATGTTTAGCATCAGTGCTGACATCCCGATCCAAGGCGAAGTGAAATTGGCTTGTAAATCAGTGCCCCCTCGACAGCCACTGATATCGCCTATAGGATTGACCTGCCCTGGACATTGTTATTGGCTCTCATCAGCCTTGGCGGTGCCCCTAATCATGGAAGCTTCTGGCTAAGTGCGGACTTGAGCCCCCACTGATGAGATGGCTGCTAGCCTTTAGCGGCGCCCCCCCCGCGCTCCTTTTGGTAATGGACAGGGGCAGGTGCTGTCCGACAGGATGATCCCAGAGCACTGACCCCGCCGTGTTATCAGTGTGTCCATAATGGCCTTGGGGGGGTACGGCTGGGAGTTGGGTTAATTAAGGAAGTCCGCCCCCCCCCAGGTGAAAGGTGAGGGAAGCAAACCTGCTGAGTCCATGTGGCAGCCAGCAGCTGCTGTGGCATGTTAAACAGGGGCCTGACAGCCTGGCATGACAGCCAGCTCTGTCTGTGTTGCATTGGCTTGCTGGGGGTGGGGTGGGGTTGGGTATGACATGGGCTTCTCCCTATTGGATAGAGTGGCATCATACAGTGTTGGGTGAGGTACTATCACATCGAGCAGAAGCGGGACTCAGAATGCAAGTGTTAGACAGCAATGCTTTGCACTAACTGTAATGCTGCACAAGAAAATACAAATAATATAAATGTGAAATAAGCATTTTCTTTTTAATTAATATCACCCTGGATATAGCTTGTCATTTTATGATCACAGTGGCTCATAAAATAACCTTAGTGCGAAAATAAAGTTTTATGGGATTTCTATTATTTACTTTTTAATGACTACATTTATTTTAATTCATAGTGATTTCAATTATCATTTTTATATTAGCATCTCCTGTAGGTCATGATTAAATGTCATGATTAGGTTTGATCAGCAAAGATTTTCTGTTCTGAGCAGTAAAGCTGCAGAAGAAAAGATATTCTGCTGAAGCACTGTTCTGATATTATACAGGAACATGCCATGACGTGGGCTACAGCGTGACTGGGTGTGCATCCTATTTGCTGCGTGACCACGTTTTCAGTTTGACCATTACATCACTCCTCCATAAATGCCTAATATTATTGTTATTTTATGTTTACAAGTCTGTGTCACAGGCTTATATACACATGGACTCACAAATGCATTGGCTCACAGACACATGGAATCACAGACTCACATGCTCACAAACTCACAGACACATAGAATAATTGGCTCAGAGACACATGGAATCACAGACACATGCTTTCAGACACATTAACTCACAGTCTCACAAACTCACAGACACATGGAATCTCAGGCTCAGTGACACATGGAATTGCAGACTCACTTGTTCACATACTCATAAACTCACAGGTTCACAAGCTCACACGCTCTCAGACATAGAAACTCAGAGTCTCACAGACACACAGACTCATAGGCTTGCATGCTCCCAGACTCACAGGATCAAGGACACATGGAATTATAGACTCACAGGCTTACGGACTCACATGCTCAAGATACATAAACTCACAGGCTTGCACGTTCTCACAGACATACAGACTCTGAAGCAGGCCTTTTATAAGACAGAACTGATGACTGGTGAAACATGACCCACACGTGTAGCCTGACACGGCTATGGCCTGTTTTTCTGTCAGTCTCTCTATCTCTCTCTCTCTCTCTGGTTGGTGCAACGTAGCTGCGTAGGAAAATCTGCCTTTTTTCTCATGACTCCGTTTTCAAATCCGTTTTTAGCCGGAATGTTATCCTGGCGGCAGCTTCTCGCCAGATCTGTGGGACGGAAACACAGTCGGAGGGGGCTGGAGTCGACTTCACAGACTCTTTTAGCGACCCAAGGGATCTGTGTCTCATCTGTTCCAAACACACGATCCTCAGAAAAGGCTGGAAATAAAAATGAAACCGTGAAAAGGGGCCTCTTATACGAATGGCTGGTGTAGAGTGACATTACTGCACTCGTACCATGACACTCGCAGGCGTGACCTTTCAGCCAGGGACCGTGACTGTGATGTAACTCTTAACAGTGTACTCATTGTCCAGTTTATTTTTTACTTTTTATTTATAAACAGGTAGCAGGACAATTACCCAGCAGATGGATAAAAAAAATGTTAATTTGGCAGAAAAGATGTCTCCAGTTTGCCTTCCAATACAAAGCGCATAATGGTGACAGCACAGAAGTTCTACCATTAAAACTACCTATAAATTGCTGGTTTACCTTCAGATAATAAAAATAATCTATTTTTAATTTTAATATTAATAGGTGGTAGTTTAATATTAATAGTTTAATATTAATGTTAGTAATCTCAGATCTCATTTGGTTACAGCTGTACTATATATCAAGTATCATTATGACTGTTCCATTGCCACAGTGCGCTGTTAATATTTATTGGTTCATTTACGTACTTTGTGTAAGTATGCCGTTGGTCTGACTCCTGTCCACTAACACCTATCATTCCACAGCCGGCCACAGGAAATTAATCTTCATCTTTTCATCTGTCAGCTTTATCCTTTGGATATAAACATTAATCCCATGGCCTCTCAGTAAAGCCAAAATCATGGCACTCTCTTCTCCCTGGATGGGGGGGGGGGGCTTTTTCTCCAGCGTCAAATGGTCCGATGCTGACAAAGGGGGGCCGTAGGGGGTATGAGCTGGCCTTCCCTTTGAAATGCACGGCCCGGACGCCCTCCTGGCCCCAGCCTAGGCACGGTGTCACTGTCACATGTGGCCTAACCTAGAGGAATTTTGAATCACCTGCCAGGTTTATTCAGGGTGCGGGTTGAGCACCCCCTGGGTTTGCGCTGCACTGGGGACGTAAAGCGTGAACATAAACACGTAGCTGGTATATCACGCCAAACAGTGACTCGCCTTCGTGATTCATGAAGCCTGTCATGGCAGTGTCTCGGATGTACATACAGAGGACTGGCATCTCATCCTGGGGAACCGTTTATGCGACCAGATTGGGGGGGGGGGGGGTAGCACTCTCAATGCTGGCTGGCCTCAGTTTACCTTTCGTTTAGCTATTTCGCGATATATCAAAGACCATCAGCGCTCCTCTCTCACCACGACTTCCAGTTCTCCCAGTGCACACCCCATCACAGAGCCTGATACGGTCACTTTCCCCATTGAGCTAATCAAGGAGATCAATGAAAATGAATAATTACATGACTGCAATTATTATATACTGAGAAGCAATGAACAAATAGTTCTGGAAGATGCAGATTACGCTTTGCTACCTTCAGTTAATTATTAACTGGACAATGCTCCTTAAGGAGTGAAGTAGAATTATATAATCTTTCTTGGATATTTTAATAAAAAGTAACATTTAGACAAAAAGGTTTTTAAAATAAGGTGTTAATATTTCCCTCTTAAACATGTCCCAGTCCCAGATCTAGATGGTATACTATCATTGTATAATCTGGAGGATTAATTCTCCTAAACATTAAATTAATTTTGGTTTATTATTAAAATCCATTTTCTATCCACTTCTCCTGTTCAGAGGGCACAAGGGAAAGTAGACCGTGGATGTCACAGGGCACACATAAACAGTCATTTTGGAGTGCCCAGTTAGCCCAACCGCATGTCTGCAGACCGCAGGAGGAAAGTCGGGTGACGCAGGGATATCATACAGACTTCACACATGGGGAACGGCACTGGGACTCAAACTGGCCGGCCTGGAGGTGTTTAGTGCCAGCACCCCCCCCCCCCCCTGAGCCAGCCAGCTTGAAATGCAATATTTATGAGCATAACCATTTACATAAATGCCGCACTGATCAAAGGTCTGGGGAAACAAAGGCTGCTCCTCTATTCCTTTTCATCAGAGGAGCATCATTCTGCTGGCCCCAGCTTTACTGTTAGTGACACCGAAACCAAAAAGATAAAACTCTAAAGCAGGCAGCGGCGTGTTCGGCGTGCATCGCCGCATGTGCCAGCTGTGATCGGGAAAGGCACTTCGTTTAAGGTTCTCGCGAAAGAGGAAGAAGCTCACTGCGTGAAGGGGTTTAGGGATATGCAGTACTGCCCTTCTGTGATTGGCTGAGAGGAGACTCAGGGTCACTGTTGTCCTGATAGGTCCCATCTCCCGCTGTGGGTCATACACCACACAGAAATAAATCAGCACAGATCTCGTATCACTAGGACAAAGATCTGCAGACTCAAATTACACTGTCAGATTTTTTTTTCGTTTTTCTATTTGCTTATATGCAACCAAAATGCAAAATAGTAGAATTTCACTGGAAACCCCAACTCTCATTCTCAGGAGTGACAGTGAAGTGGAGTATGGTCTGGAATTACTTCTAGAAGTTTCCAGAACTTCTAGAACACCTGAAACACTATGAAGATTCACTTTTCAGGCTATTAGCCATATCATGATAGAATTAATTTTCAATGCCGACCAGAGCCGACCAGACTGATCACACAGCATCTCCTCTTAATGTAGAGACACATTTGAAGGAAATGGAATTGAAACTCTGTGAGTGCTTCACTCAGTGAGGAGCTTGAGTTGAGTTGATACCCATGCAGAAAGTGTGCTGGTGGTTTGTAATCTTTTAAAAAACTGTAATATTTAAATGTAGCATCTTCAGTCAGCCCCTTGTCTCCTGACCTTCCAGACTCTTCTTCCTGCATGTGAAAATGATGCAGAGAGACCACCTCTGTCCAAGGCTCACCATTGCTCACTATTTTAGTGCAAAGTGGAGCTGCAGCAATCCTTCAGTGCTGGCTCCTCTTCCACACCGGGGGGGGGGGGGGGGGGGGGAGAATGGGTAAGAGGTTATAACCCACCTTCCTTCACCCCACAAAAATCCATCCTAAAGCATGGGGGTAAAGGAGGGGAGACGGTTTTT
>JAABNY020000032.1:20344350-20357631 GCA_015164015.2 Brevimyrus niger
TCCATCCATCCATCCATCCATCCATCCATCCATCCATCCATCCATCCATCCATCCATCCATCCATCCATCCATCTTTTAACAGGGTCAGGGGGCCTGGAGGCTATCCCAGGCCGAATACAGTACAAAGCAGGGGTACACCTTGGAGAAGATGTCAGAACACAGTCTCCAGTGCCCTGTGACAGACTGGTGTCCCGTCCAACATGTCCCACGCCTTGTGCTTGGTGATGGACCTGTCAAGGTGTTCCCAGCCTTGTGCCCTGTGATAGGCTGGCAAATTGACCAAGGAATCCCCTGCCCGGTGCCCTGTCCTTCCTCTAAAATGCTCCAGGCTCAATGTAACCCTTTTCTGGATGAATGGTTATAGAAGAATGGAGGTTGGATGGATGGATGGATCAGTATCACTTCCTCATGCTACACTTCACTAATGACACAAAGTGCCACAGACAGAAGAAACCCTAATCTGTACCTATGGTGATTAAAGAAACTCTTATTTTTGTTTAAATATTTTCGTTATACCTTTTTTGGTCAAAAGCCATTTCTCTAAATGTAGAACATGGCTTAATTCATTAACGTCACAAATCAGCCACTGGAGACAAACTACCCCATTATACACTTTGCATATCATCTACACTATGAGGTTCTTCATCCATCTCGAACTGAATTCAGATCCAAGTGCCGTGTATTTATATCTCGCTGTAATCATCATCATTCATCTTGTCTTTCGTTACAAATGGGGTTGCTCGTGTTCCTGCCTATCTGGGGTCTGTCGTCCAAATAAATATCCGTCTCTGTACGTTTCCCCCCTGAAGAGGTCAAACTGTGCCTTTCCCACTGACATGTGGCCCAATGCAGAGCATGAGGGACTTCTTACGTAATGAGGACACGGCATCTCCGAGGCAGGTGGGTGCAAGGTGGGTGGCGGGCCGGACCCATCTATGCATCTCACAGATTAGGTTAAAACACTTGCTCAGTCTGTCACAGAAATCCCGCATGTTTAGATACTATGTGGAGGGGAGCATACATGTCTTTCAGTGCTATGTGTTGGGATATCCGGGGACGTTCAGCAAATAATATTCTAACGGAGTCAACTTACTGGACACCACATTGCAGTGCTTTCCTCAGTGCAAAGGAGAGGTGTATCTACACCAGGGTTACCCAATGCCAGTCCTGGAGGGCTGGAATCCAACACAGTTACTGATTTCCCTGCTCAAACACACATTATTCAGCCAATTACCCAGTCTAGTATTTGTGTTTACACCGGAAAATCTGCAAACTGTGCTGCAAACTGACCCTCCATAATCTGGGCAACCCTGGGCTAGGCTGGGCAACACAAACTAAAAACAGTGACATATATGTTTCCCTCCAGAACCACAGCGCAAGCACACCCGGGTACGGAACCAGGTCAGCAGATGGTCAACTATGATCAAAACCCTGACCAGCACCTCCATGATAAGGGGACATTAAACTCACTGCTGAGGCATCATGTCCTGGCCACTGCAACAAGCAGCAGCCATTTTACAGTATGGACTGAACTTCAGTACCAGACGAAGGACACTCTTCCTGTGTACCATTGTCTTCACTTCAAATACAACAGTACCTTGATAAAGTCTTATACCACATAAGGTCTGGGAGGGGTCACTGTCCACTTTAATTCATCCATCAATTTTCTGAAACCACTTGTCCTATTCAGGGTCATGGGGTGTCTGGAACCTATCCTAGAGACACCAGGCACAAAGCAGGGGGAAATCCAGGATGGGGCACCAACTCATCACAAGGCACAATCACACCTTGGGAACTACAAATAGCCTTATTATGTTTTTGTGGGGGGGGGGACTGGAGTAGCCAGAGGGAACCCCACATTAACACAAGGAGAACATGCAAACCCCACGCACACAGAACCCTGAGAGTGACTTGAACCCAGGTCCCAGAGGCATGAGACAACCATGCCAACCACTGCACCAACATGCAGTTCAGATCCTGCTTAACAAATAAAGTTCATGACCGATGGTGCAGTAACATTCATGCACATGCACCTGAATAAAAAAAAAACACATCTTTGCTGGCAAAGAGACTGGAAGACGGACACACACAGGGTGAAGAATGATGTCTGGTTCTTTCTGGAAGGAGGAGGCCAAACTGGGGGGACTTGAAGCGACAGACACGAGTCAGGTGGGGGGTCCTATAAGGCGCGGTACCCCTGGGCCTGCATTAGCTCCGACAGTCAGTCCAAACAGTGCGGGACAAGCTGGCCGTAATGCTGCATAGACGCAGTGGCGTTACGCGTGCTGTTCAGCTGAACCATGCACACTCCCTCCCCTCGAATTTACACAGTACATCGCCTTAAATGGACGGGCAGCACAAACACAAGGTGACGCCATTCCAGCTTTCAGCTCATACCCCATCAGAGCTGAGACAGAGGCTGCTTCTCTGTTTACTCACCGCTGCAGGCTTTTATTTTATAAATGCCTGCTGCCTACAGAGGCAGCCGGCATCAAAAAGGCCGACTTCACACATCTTTTTAAAATTCCTGCTATTTTGTTAGTTATCCACGTTTAAATCTATATTTAGCTGCATAAGACCAGGAATGATACATCTAAGGGCTGTGATGCTGCAGAGAGGCTGATGTGGTGATAGAGCCATGAAAGGCACCTCGACGGGGGACGGCGTATCCACTGAGGACAGCGGAATGCGCCGGAACAGCAGAGGAGAGAACAGAATGGAACAGAACACGCCGCGAGAGACGGCACGCTGCAGACGGCACGCTGCAGACGCAGGCGCTCCGAAAAGGCGTGTCCTGGACGGCGAGCCGCTCTGACTCAGCCTGCCATCCATCCTCATTTCACTGCATAATCTCTCACAGAACCTCTCATTTTTTCATGATCTGCACGTATAAATTAAGAATAAGCCTCTGTAATACTGCCTGAAGAAAGTTTTGGAGCTAATGGCAATCAGTAGACAATGTTTACAATTTGCAAAGTTCTAATGTTCACATATTTATATACATTTATGAAGGCTGCGGTGAATAATATGCAAATTTAGATCCGAAGACTAATTCCCACTGTCTACAGGTCATTATGTCAGCTGTCTCTTTATTTAAATTTTTCAGATGCTGAGGTTTCTGGTATAGCCCACATGACATGCAGCTACTACTGTTAATCACTGAGTGGCACGCTGTCCCACATCGACAGGGTCACAGGTCCAAATTCCACGACTGCTCTATGTGTGTGGAGTTTGCGAGCTCTCCCTGTGTTGCTAAGTGTCTCCTCCAGGTATTCTGGTTTCCTTCCAGAACCTAAAGTCTAAAGACATGGGGTGTTTCTCAATTCCAAGAACGCAAAGATTGTAGTTGTGTTCTTGGCAAGAGCGTACTTGCTAACTTGCCTCCCAAGAACAAGCTTGGGACGCAATGAATCATGGGATTGATCTTTTTAACAAGGATGCAACCAAAGCATCCTTGATATTTGGACCGGGGCCAAATATGAATGCACTCCGTCTATGAATGCATTGTAAATGCATTATGAAGCTGCAATGAATGTTCAATAAATGCATAATGAATGCAATATGAGGCTGCAGTTAACATAAAGCGATGCCAATAACTCACACTGGCTCTCTATTGGCACTCGCATCTAGTTCAGTTCCTTGGTTTCTGGCTTTCAAAGCTGTTAACAAAACTGCATCTATATCCGTCAAGTGAGAAGTCTCACTCTAGATGTTTCTTATGCAAAGTCCATTGATTGTTGCTACAAGTTACCCATCCACATCCAGTCAACAGAATCCCTCTCAACCTTCAATAAACACCTCAAGCCCCATCTGTCCAGGGAACCCCTCATCTAGCCCTTTGACCACTGACCTGCTCTATCTTCAACTCTGCTCCCTTAGCTGGTCCCTTGTGTATCCAGGATGCTTTTAATTTTCTAGTTGCCTTTGATCACAATAGCTGTCTTATAAGGTTTGGTAATATTTTACTTAAAGCTATGCATTATAGATGCCTTCATAAAGTACTATAAACATGGCTCTAAATACAGTGGTTCCTCGGTTCTCAAACTCACTAGATCCTGAATTTCTTGAAAGTCGAACAAACCAGTTTGACCTAGAACTTGATCTGAATATCAAAAGTCATTAGCTAAAGGCAAAGGTGTGTCATCACGGAGGCGGTTCCAGTTTGTGCCGCCGGGTGAGAGGTTGCAATGCATCTAACCGTAATGCATTGCGTCAGGATCAGAATGTGTTGCTTTAAGCCAGCGCTGTAAGCAAGTCGAACGCACCCAGTGACTGGACTGGGGAAACAAACTGAAACGCGGACTTAATACAGAGGAATAATGACAACAACTAGAGACAGGTGATCACATGAGGATCCCACATGAGGTTAACGAGGGGGTGTGGCACACAGGGCCAGGACAGGGGTAATGTTGGGATAAGATCTTTATCGTTTTGGAAGCCATTAAGAAAAAAATGCTGTTCTTGTTTCATCCTGTTCATTTTGTGTTTAAATGCTTAAAAAGATATATTTCTTATGGTAAAAATTCGATCAAAACTTTAACTTTTTAGGATCGGTATTTATATAAAGGCAAAATACACTGTATTTATATAAAGGCAAAATACATTATAGCCATATAATTTTGCCTAGAAATTCTAACCTAGACAAGGATGATCGCCAGAGGAAGTGACCCCCAACCCTGGGTACTTCTGGAAAGTGACACGTGGGCTGTAATAGGTGGAGAGCATTACCTCGTTTTTCCATAACACAATCAAGCAGCATGGTCCGTCCTCGGGTGCATGCATAAAATGCGAGCTGGCGAATGTCTCTCATTGACATTGTATTACTCACATGCTATTTTACCGCCGTTTGGGGGGGCTCCATGCACGGCCAGCACACAACGCTAAAAATACCGCCACACGCAACAGCCCGTTGGAAACCCGAGGGTTTAACTGCGTTAAAGAACGTCACCCCTGCACCACCATTTCTTAAAGCTTCTTGCGTGTCAGTCACTTCTACAACAATAGAAAAAATAGTTTATTCTCGCAGTAAATGCAAAAGACTGAGCAAATCGTGTTAGACTGGCTTCCAGAATTTTTAGGAACTGAAATACTTTGCTAGCATGACATGCTGTTTGAGGTTTAACATCATAAATTATGAATCTTCTTAATTAATAAAATATTACCCTCTACAGGGAGCTTCTGCATGGAATGGCTATAAGATTCTTTAGTTATTCTCCTGCAGCCTGGTTTCCAGCTTCATTGACAGAGGATGGCTTTCGTCTGCCCCTAACCTGGTTCTGCTTTCCTCACCCCCCTGGGTTCAGCTAGACAGCCCTCTTTTCTTCCAGAGCTTCCCAGCACAGGCCGGGCGATAGAGTCGGGGGCTCCTGTGATGTCCGCGGCCATCTGACGCTTGTGCGGATGTTTACGCGGGACGGCGCCGAGATGAGAGAACAGAGGCGTCACACAGACCCGGTACCCGCGAGCGACGGCCGTTCATTTGGGACAAGGGAGCCCCACCATCGGTACGAAATGCACACAGTCGCATTTGTACAGAGACAAAGGACAAGTAAGCTTTCATTTCCCCTAACTGATGGCCTCTAGCTTGGCTGTGTCGCCTGTCAGTGACTAATTCAGGGCAGCTTACTGGTCAGTATCAATAAGCTCTCCTTATCTCCCATCTGAGATACCAGCTCGTGGCACTGGTGCAGAGTATCACAGCCCTGCAGAACTCGGCTCTTCATGACATTCACGGTGACTAGCAGAATGCCCTGCAGAGATAATCACCAGCTGTTGAAGCTTCGGAGTCCAGAAGGCTGTTTATCGTGACTGGTTCTGTACGCCTTGAGTGGACAGGTGCCCTGCGCTTAACATAACTGACTTCAGTCACCTAAACCCAAAAAGGAAAAGACCTTATTTCAACGTGACTGAATGGGTGGATGCATTGAGTGTACTTTTATTGTACTGGTATTCTCAAAGGAAGTATAGTGTAATTGGGAGCCTCCATCATGGTTAGTTCATTCTTCACCTGGAATGAATTTACTGAGTCCTAATACAACAGACCTCATGGACCTTGCAGAATCCCACCCATCTAGATGAAACTCATCTAGATCAATCTCTTCCATGAGCTCCAATACCACAGCCCAGATAATGTTATGGCAAGGAGTTTGGTGTGATTGTGGGTCCCCTTGTTGTTGGGAGTTACAGGTCAGTGTGGCCATCAGTTTGGGTTACTGGGTTGGTGGGATTTGGGTGTAAGCGTGGGTCCCCTTGTTGTTGGGAGTTACAGGTCAGTGTGGCCGTCAGTTTGGGTTACCTGGTTGGCGGAAGCTTGGCGACAGCTCCCTGGCCACGGCCCTGGCGATATCAGAGTCCTGGCGGGCAGAGAGGGCAGCCTGGTCGGCAGCTTCCGCTTTAGCTCTGGCATGGGAGGTCCTGCACAGAGGAGATAACAGGCTGTCAGAGCTGGAGGTGTGGGGGTGGCCTGACACTTTGGGGCACCATCCCTACCGAAGCACAGATGTTGGAGTGGGGGGTGGGATAAACACATCCAGACAAATGAATTCCTTTGTCACAAATAGACTACAGTATGGTTCTTGGGAAGCCAGGCTGGTGACAAGTAGTCTTTTTTTTCTTCTACAGACAAAAACAATCCATGCAGCTGCAAACTGATGCCATTTTATTCTGCAATTCAATGAGACGGATTGATGCACCGAAGTGCCACGTTCGACAGATCGGCAGGCCCTGATGTCATACACCAAGAAAGCTGTACTTCCGTGATGACCCAGGACACCTGATACCATCTGGAACCCAGTTTCTAGGGTTCCACCATATAAAAAGAAAATGAAGAACAACTTAAACCTGGTGTAGATGATGTGATAAGTGACTATGGGCGCCATGAACTCCCCCCCCCCCCCCAGATGAATCCAAGGCTCGTTTATGCAGGTGAACTTGAGAAGTTCAAACACGCTTGAACAACGATTCGAGTGGCCAGAGCCCCAACTGGGGGGTTTCAGGTTGCAGTAAGTCCCCCTTCGCTCAGCGGGAAAAAGGAGAAAGATGTCATCAAAAGGGCACGGACGACACCAGAACCTTACAAGGCTGGGGGGATGGACGCGGTTCAAGGCCAGCAGCTGGATCAGAACACCATCCCAAAGACACACAAAGGTTCGCCCATGACCATAGTGATCATGCTTACTGAGAGGAGAGCAATGGAGGCTTCATGTACTGGGTTCTAAAGTTATACTGTCATTCAGTAACACGAAATAAAACAGATACCATACAGTTGTTGGAACCGTGCTCCCCAGTTGGCTGATACAGCAGCCCATCTCAGCTTAGGGACGTGTCACATGAACAGGGCGTAACACGGGGTGTGTCTGGCCCGGCTGTGGGCGGAACCTTCGGCATTATGAGCCGGGACCGTACTGATCTGGATTAGGGACACAGCTGCCAAATAAACGTGCCCCCCCACCCCAACCTGAAGGACACAGCAGTATAAACTTAAGCTGACAAAGAGGACCGCGGTACAGACAGACACTGCGGGCGGAGCTTAGGCTTTTAGGACGGGACCGGAGGAGTGACCCGGGTCAGAAATGCCCTGAAAGCCCCGCAGATGGGGTGGGGTGGGGGGGGGACTTTCCAAACCACTACTACCGTGTTGGCTGGAAGCACGAAGAATGTCCGAAGCGGCCGGCAGGTTTTCCTCCTAAAGAGTGCATTTAACGGGATGTGTGGATAAATAAATGAATACGTGAGCAGGCTGGGGATTATTCCGGATATATTTGGGAGATACTGCAACTGGACGGATAGACTCTGAAGATTTACGTGGCCGTGATTCCACTGCAGACTGTGTTTAATGCAGAAATGTATTTTCAGCATGCAGCACTGCCCTGTGCCCTGGGTCATCCTCTTTATTGTTTCGATTATGCCCCCCCCCCCCCAACTCATCCAAATGGCTTTAGACAAAGGTGGTGTCTGTATCATTGACACACCACAGATGCACTACAAAGTAGAAAATGTAAGAGCTAAAATATGCCACTGGTCAGGCTTCTCCCTTCAGATGAATCACACCAAGGACAAAGGGAGCAGTTTTCCCGGACAGGGGATGGGACCGTGGGGGGGCACAAAGGGGGGGGAGGGGCACAGCTGTCTATTTATAATATAGTAATGCATGTCTGTGCTGAATGCTAACCCCATGAGGAAGTGATCTAGACTGGGGGGGAATGGGCATAGCTGGGTGGGACAGAGGGTGTGGCTGGGCGCTGGGCACAGCACCTGTCGATGGAAGGCTGCCAACAGCAGCCAGCCTCACACACCCAGCTCGCCGGCTCCCATTCCTGCTGGTCGCAGTGGGGGAGGGAGGGGGTGCGTGGAGAGCTGGGGACGGACCGAAACACTCTCACACACAGAGCTCAGGCACCAGAAGATGCTCCCAGGAGTGAGAGATGTGCTGAGTGTGACTTTAAAAAGTTGCCCATGAAGAGTTTCCTGAAGCAGAATCAGTCCTGAGTGTGCCCTCCCCACCAAGTCTGAATTTCATATCCCCCCTCCCCCCCGGGCATGTGCACTGTGTCATCCCCTTCAGATGAAAGCTCTGTGGACCCCCTCTCCCCCCCTCCACTGGCCTATTTGAAGGATCTTTTTCATATTTGCCGACAGTCGCTGGCAAATTGGCCCTCACGCTCACCCCAGGAAATGAGGTCAACCGGAGACATGTTTGGCACAAACGTCGGACCATCACAGTCATGGGCCCAGACGGCCTGGACTCTTGGCGTCCAACAACCTCTAAAGCCATCAACTTGAGTGAGTTCACCAAGGACTAAAACGAGGCTTGTTGCTTTGCCAATTGACTAATTGTAAGTCAGAGTATTCTCACAATTCAGGACACATTTCTGCTGGTAAGAGGGGCAGCCCTCCAAAAACGACAAGCCGTGCCGTTGTGAAACCAGGCCAGTTCCTTACTCCTGACCTTCCTTCTGCCCCTGGCAAAAGAAGACGGCACATAACTCAAGGTTCCTGTACCAGCACAAGGCCCTGCTCGTTCGACAACCTGACCGCTATCTCTATGGTGTCCATGCTGAACTGTGCTGACCTTCAAGGGTGCCGTGTATACAAACATCACACATTTACAGACAGGAACTGGCAGGTCAAAATGGCACGGCATGGTGGTGACCAGCAGCAACGAGCTATACAAGGGTCAGAAGTTACCAGTCTGCAATCAAAATGTCAATTTCCATATTATCATGAGGAGCCTTAAAATGCCACTGCTTGAAGCAGAATTATACCACATCACAGATTTATATTGTGTGTTTCGAAAAGCGATACGGAGACAGAAAATTGAGAAGATGAATCATCAGTGGTAAGATATTACTGCCACAAACTGTATTACTTAGATTTAATCAAAAGGCATAACTGCTCTTGTACTGATCATTTGAATAGAGACGACCTTGTCACAATGAAGGAAATAAGTACTTAGTTAATGACGGAAAGGATCAGAACCATAACAAAAGGACAAAATAATGCCAGTTACTTATGATGGTCTAAGTGAAGTGGAGAAGACAATAAACACAGATGAAATTTGTGAAAGTAAAGCGACAGATTATTGGTTTTATACAAAATAAACAAGATCTACAAACAGATAGATGATCTGGCTGATTTTCTCTTTCAATAAAATTCACCCTGAACACAAACATTTCTGAAGTTTAAGAATGAGAAACAGAATCAATTGTAGGAGTCTGTGATTTTATGGCTTGGGGTTACAGGGGGCAATCGGCTGGTAACACCCCCCAGCGTGGATGAGAGCTCATTGGTCCTTAAATACTGTGCAAAATTCCCCAGCTACACTTCCCGTTTGAGCCAAGGGGGTTTACCCAGTCTCACCCGACTCCCTCCCTCATTACCTCACTTCAAAAGACTATTCACGCTAATTAACATTACACAGACTTCTGTGAAATACATGCATGCTTTCTAATTGAATCAAATTAAAAAATTATGCAGCCATGCCCTTTCTTTCACCGCGCACACATGCATTTCTGAAAGGCAGAAATCCCAGACTTTATCGGCCCACTGATATTGAATAATAAATACATTTAATGTAACATATGCAGCTTTCAGCAAATCCACAATTTTAATAATTTGCTTAAGCTGCTTGGAAAAGCAGGTCATGCTGACGCTGTATGCAGCCCCCCCATTGGGAGCTGATGCGTCAAACACCGAAGCCGTGAGACTCGCATGGAAACAGGCTGCATAAAGCCGCACATCTACAACGCAATGAAAAAAAGTAGGCCAGAAGCCATCTGAGGGAAATCAGAGCAGACAGGTAAAATCAGGGCAGACAGGTAAAATCAGGGCAGACAGGTAAAATCATAACAGAAAAGTGAAATCAGAATGGAAAGCTGAGATATGAACACAAAACAGAAATCAGGGAAGACGGTGACATCAGAGCAGACAAGTGAAATCAGAACAGATGAAATCAGGATGGACAGATAAAACCAAAAGACAGGTGAAATCAGAACCGACAGAAGAATTCAAGATATAAGGGTGAATTCAGAACAGGCAGGTGAAATCAGAACAGAAAACTTAAATTTGGACAGAAGGAATAAGGACATACTGGTGAAATCAATAGAGGCAGTTAAAATCAGGACAGAAAGGATAAATTTGCACAGATAAAATCAGCACAGACGGAAGAAATCAGGACAGACAGATGATACCGGAAAAGTAGGGTGAAATCAAGACAGAAAGGTAAAATCTGGACAGAATAAATCAGGACAGACAGCTGGAATCAGAACAGACAGGTGATAGAGAGAGAAAACATGGCTAAAGTATTTCAGAATAAAATGCGCAAAGCTCAGAGACACAGGTTCTGCCTTAAACCACTCATGCCTATTAGACTTAACTGTTTCTGTTTTTCTATTGCACTATGGAATAAAACATAAAAATAACACTTTTCTGCAGACTGTAGTTTGTCCGTTGGATTTTGGTGCTTTTTGCATTAATAAACATCCTGAAACGGCGTGTGGAGATGTTTCTTGCTGGTGTATTAGTGCCTATATTTCTGTGATTTTGAACATCCCCTCTTGCGTATCAGACCACCCGTCTCTAATCCAATCTCTGGGGGTTGCTGGATCTCTGCTGGGGGTGGGGGGGCCGGGCCTCTTTGTGTTCCAAACGTCCCAATGGCCAGACTGACAGATACATTGAACCAACCCCCCTGCCCACTATCAGTGAATAAAAGCCGAAATGAACCATTTTAGAATCAGTGTCACTGCTGGCCAGAACATTTATAGGTGTGTAACGTGCTTCCGGATGCTTCCACAACCTCAGCCTGTCACTGTGGGCTCCCATAATGCTTCTGCCTGTCTGAACCCAAAGCGGCACTTTACCCCCACAGAGCAGCTGGGACCTTCACCAGCCCAGCCATCTGTGGACATGGGGATATAAACGTGGACAGACAGAGAGGCCCTGGCCCCTCTGGCGGCTCACTGTGCTAGGCGGCTGTTTGCCAAACACCACGCTTCAGGCGACTGTCTGGCCAGGTGGCTAGTCAGGTGACCGTCTGAGCAGACAACAGGTCAGGTGACCATTTCACCAGGCGCCTTCCTAGATAGCAGCTGGCCGATTTCTCTACAGAGATGGGGCTGAAGGGTCACCCTTGCAACACTGAGCCGGTGGTAAGGGGTGGGGGCATCATTTTCACATGACTTTAGCTATGAGGGAGAGCACAAACGCAGGGGTAGGGCCTGAAGTGTCCTGAAGGAGGTGCTGTCCAGTTAAAGGACATCACACATGCTAGGGGTGTTTTAAGCCTTGACGTGGTTTATGTTTAAAACCAAGATCTGAAGTTGCCTTTGATCATGACAGACATCAAGCAGATGAATGAAGGAGAGTTTACTGAGACACTTACATGTGCGGCTTCAAGAAATACTCTAATTATTAAGCATTAATATTGTAAATTTAAGATAATAGCTAAGGACACCTCAGTAAACTATTAACCATAAGTAAATTAACCATCAGCTATCATTCCATTCACGGGAACAACATGAATAAATGTGTGTGAACCTTAGTTATTCATATTCTGATATTCTGTCCCTATTCAGACTGTCTCCTGCCCTCCCAAATTCCCATCCTGTCCAGGGTGTCCCCTGCCTTGTTCCCTGAGGTGTCCCCTGCTTTTCACTCTATGACAGACTGGCATCCTGTCCAATTTGTCCCCTGCCTCAGGTCCTGTAGAATGGCATCCTGTCCAGGATGTCCCCGGCCCTGTGCCCTATAATCGATTGGCATCCTGTGCAGGGTATCCTCTGCCTCATACCCTGTAATGGACTGGCATCCTGTCTGGGCTGGCCCTGCTTCACGTGGCGTAGCCTCTAGACACACTCTAACCCTGTGTTTGATAACCTCTTTGTTAATAAAATACCCCATGCTTAGAAAATTGTCCCATAATAATTATAATTTTCCGTTGTGCTACATTTTTATTCCCCACTGAGAGTTGCATTTAAAGTGTTTTTATGGGCTTGAAGTTAACAAGCAAAATAACTCAATATGCTCCTTAAAAGCTATAAAAAAGCGATTACTTGATTCCACACGCCTCTGTTTGACGGCATCAACTCATTCCCACCTGCCACGTGGAGCAGTGTGGCAGTGAATATGTGGTTAAGGTGTGTTTCCAGCCAGTGACGAGTCGAGATCATGGGCATAAAGAGCCTCTGTAATGGCGAGCTTTAATCAGCAGTTATACTGGTGATCTGGAGCCTCTCTCTCGAAATGCATCAACTGCCGAGGGCCATTGGTCTAACATCTGCCCTTTAATCTCATTTAAATAATAACTGTTGCGATACCCCCCTTATCACAATACCGCCGCCCACCCATTACGATAGCCCCCCCTTTATGATACCCACTGTCAATGCAATACCCCTCCATTATGATATGCTCCTCCCCCAGTTATAATATCCCTCAGTTATAATACCACCCTCTCTTATGACACCACCCCCCCAGTTATAATACCGTCCCCGTTATGATACTCCCCCAGTTATAATAACACCCCCCAGTTACGACACCCCCCCCAGTTATAATACCATCCCCGTTATAATGCACCCCAATTATAACACCCCCCAGTTATGATACTCTCCCAGTTATAATACCATCCCCGTTATAATGCTCCCCCAGTTATAATAACACCCCCCAGTTATGACACTCCCTCAGTTATAATAACACCCCCCAGTTATGATACTCCCTCAGTTATAATAACACCCCCCAGTTATGATACTCCCTCAGTTATAATACCATCCCCCAGTTATGATACT
>JAABNY020000032.1:20374851-20387822 GCA_015164015.2 Brevimyrus niger
CGCTGTTGTGATGCCCTCTGTGCTGACTTTGGTGACCTCCTGCCCGTTCTGTGTGCTCTCGCCTCCCCTTCTTCCTCAGGTGCGGCTTGCCATTGCCGAGAAGGGCCTGAAATGCGAGGAGTATGATGTCAGCCTCCCCCTGAGCGAACACAATGAGCCCTGGTTCATGAGGCTGAACCCGGCAGGCGAGGTGCCCGTCCTGGTGCATGGCAACGGGGTCCTCTGCGACCCCACCCAGATCATGGACTATCTGGAGGAGCACTTCACAGACGGTGCGTGTGCAAATGCCTCCGCTTGCCTGACTTCCCTGGCGTGTAGAAAACGACCGCCATTTATTTTCTCCTTGAACGGTCCCTTCCTCGGTCATGCGCCACGCGCAGGAGTTCCTGTCTCATTCCGTTATTTCATTGTCACACGTTTCATTTAATCATTATTGTTTCTTTTTCTTTTTGTGGCGTCTTTTCCTCAACGCTAGCTTGTCAAGTTGCAAATGCCTGTCGCGGGAATATGATTTAAAGGCAGTGAAAGCCAAAGGTATGATCGCCAAAACGCTAATTACAGCATAATTCACTGCACAGGGGGCGTGTCACATGATGAGTAGGGCATGTCACATGACGAGTAGGGCTTGTCACATGACGAGTAGGGCATGTCACATGACGAGTAGGGCATGTCACATGACGAGTAGCACCATCACTGCTAATGTGCTGGTTCCTAGTTGGGTTTCACAGTCTCTCTCATTTATATTATGAAGTACAGTGCTTTACCTGGATGGTATCTTACTGCTTAAGGCTTGATGATTTGGGCAAAAAAAGGCAGACTGCAAGTGCCCCTCTGGATGGCTGCTATTCTTATAGCACAAATCCAGCTTCTGACCTGTGCAAATTATCCACGTCCATGTTTTGCAGGTTTACCAAAGCCCACATGTCTCAATTTCACGCTGAGGATCCAGCTGCTCTTTCCTCGTCCGAGTTACTTTTGCTCATCACTGATGTGTTAAACGCCCCACCATGACATTTAACTGCACTTTCATTTGTTTCGCTTTTCATCGCATTTTTCAAAGACCACATGCAGAACTTTCTAGATGACTTGCAGGTTTGAGAGCCACAGCAGCCTCTATCTAGCAGAAGTGAGAAGTCGGGTCCAGCCTCTGACCTGTGGAAATTATGCACGAACGTATTTCACAGGTTTACCAAAGCTGACATGTCTGCTCTGTGTTTCAGTCGAAGTGCTCTGGAGAATGTACTGTCAGCATAAACATCATGTAGATATGTATGAGCAGTCATGAAAAACCATTACAATCAGAGATTTGCCGCAGGTCTGCTGGGGCAACTGAGCACCGAACGTTCAGGTCAGAGGAGTGTGATGGTATTGTGTACATAGCAGCTGATTAACTGTGGTATGGTCAAGGAACGTGTCCAGTTTAAACTGCTTCTTAGTCAGAAGTAAAGAAACAGAGGGAAAAGCGGCTTCGAAGTTGATATGCAGATCACTCTTGCACTGTTCTGAATGCAGGACACTCAGCTGTACCGTCTGAATTTGAGAGACCGCTAGCAAGGTCAAACAGATTAAAAGCTATCCGACCTCTGACCTCTGTTTCAATTAAAAAGGAAATTAATGTAGAAATAATGTCAGTAACATTAATTGAGGAGAATGTTTATCTAACTCATTATCTGAAGTACGTCCTATTCCGATTTAATAGTAACAGTAATTTTTCTTATAAAGTTTAATTTGAGAATATTTTTTTTTATTTTTTAGTTCACCTCAGAGCTGCTATGATTTTTCACAGCTGCCAGTGAGGCAATCAGGAGGGAGATCATTGTGTTTAAAGGAATCCTTTCAGGAGGTCCTGTCCTGCTGGCTCCATGACAGCATAATGCTTCAGCTCCCAGCAAGCGCTAACTTTGCCTTTACTTGTTCCCCAGAAAACACGCCTCGCCTCATGCCAGCAGAGGGCAGTATGTTCCTTCCCAGAGTGCAGCACTACCGGGAACTCCTGGACTCCTTGCAGATGGACGCTTACACGCACGGCTGCATTCTGCACCCAGAGATCACGGTGGACTCCCACATCCCCGCTTACGCCTCCGCCAGGATACGCGGTGAGCTGCCGTAACATAGCAAAAGGGAAGTCAAGCAAAAGGGAATTCAACAACCACAGCACAAATCGGAGATGAGACACTTTTAAGAAGGGCTGAATAAGAAACCCTTATCTGAGCGCTAACATCTTTCACCACTAGGGGGCAGTGTGTGGCTCGGTGGGTTAGGATGCTCAACCCCAAATCACCTTAACCCATCCTGCTGAATAAGACTCTTAAAAATGAGTAATAGCTGTGACGTGCACCCAGTCTTCCATGCTGACGTCGATGCCGCCGATGGGATGTGCAGTGACACTGGTCATTTGTGCTGAGTCTCTATAACGCATGGCCCCCATATGCAGCCCAGATAGGAAGTACGGAGTCCGAGCTGAAGAAGCTGGCAGCAGAGAATCCAGAACTGCAGGAAGCCTACATCGCCAAGCAGAGGCGCCTGAAGGTAAGCAAGCCCAACTGCACGGTCTCGGCACCGTGATGGCCGATTGGCCGGCCGTGGAGAACCAATGAGCCTGCGGTAAAAACAAAAGACCAGAAAAAAAAAAACTTTCTGACAGACTTGGCAAACAGTGATGTCATAGGAAAAGAGCCACACATTACATTAGAGGCTCTTATCCAAAGTGACGTCCATTTTGAGAACCCTGGCTAAGATGTCCCTGGAGGAGCTGGGGGTGCGGTGCCTTTCTCAGGGCCCAACAGTGACATCACTTTCACACATGTGAGGGTTTATTAACTGATCCCAGACCAGTGAAGAAGGCAGGGGAATCCATTTCAATCCGCTTTTGGGTAAAACTTAAAAAAGCTGTCCTACTGAAAATTGGTGTCTTTATTTCTTTAATGTCTTTGACTTCCTTTTTGCATGTTTTTAAACTATTCCGTATAAATGATGCAGGGATGTATTACAACACACCCATATAAAGTGCCTTGGGGGTGACTCTTGTGAAAGGCGTCATATACAAATAAATTGAATCAAATTGATTTCAGTCCAAGCTGCTGGAGCACGACAACATGAAGTACCTGAAGAAGATCCTGGATGAACTGGAAAACATCATGGACCAAGTGGAGACGGAGCTTCAGAGGAGAAGCGAGGAGACCCCAGGTAGGAGTGGAGTGGTGAACAAAGTGTAAAACAGTGTTAAAAAAACATGGCCGTCTGCTGCTGCTGAGACTGTCTGCATCAGGCCTCTTCTCTGTTTCACCCTCCCCTCCACGTGTGAGAAAGAGGAGGGAAAGCAGGCCTGGCTCTGCGGTGACTTCTTCAGCATGGCCGACGTCTGCCTCGCCGTCACGCTGCATCGGCTCAAGTTTCTAGGCCTTTCCCGTCGCTACTGGGGCAGTGGGACCCGACCCAACATGGAGGCGTATTACGAGCGCGTCCTCGCCCGCCCGGCCTTCCGCAGGGTCCTCGGGAATGTCAACAACATCCTAATCTCCGCGGTGCTGCCTGCGGCTTTCCGAGTGGCCAGGAAAAGGGCCCCCTCCTTCATCGGCATCGCCCTGCTGGCTGGGGTTTTGGGGGGGGGCGGCTATCTGGCCTTCCTCTTCCTCAGAAAGCGGCTCTCAATTTCACGCTGAGGATCCAGCAGCTCTTTCCTCGTTTCGAGTTACTTTTGCTCGTGGCTGATGTGTAAATGCGTTACCGTGACATATAACTGCACTTTCATTTGTTTCGCTTCTCGTCGCATTTTTCAAAGACCACATGCAGAACTTTCTAGATGACTTGCAGGTTTGAGAGCCACAGGAGCCTCTATCTAGCAGAAGTGAGATTCCAAACGACAAGCCTCTGACCTGTGGAAATTACGCACGACCGTATTTCACAGGTTTACATGACATGTCTGCTCCGTGTTTCAGTCGAAGTGCTCTGGAGAATGTACTGTCAGCATAAACATCATGTAGACATGTATGACCAGTCATGGAAAACCATTACAATCAGAGATTTGGCGCAGGTCTGCTGGGGCAACTGAGCACCGAACGTTCAACTCATAGGAGTGTGACGGTATTGTGTACATAGCAGCTGATTAACTGTGGTATGGTCAAGGAACGCGTCCAGTTTAAACTGCTTCTTAGATAGAAGGAAAATAAAAACAATGAGGCAAAAAGTGGCTTCACACTTAACTGGCAGATCACTCCTGCGCTGTTCTGAATGCAGGACACTCAGCTTACTGGCTGAAACTGAACAACTGTTACCAAAGTCAAACAGCTTAAAAATAATACAATAATGTAATCCTATGGTGAATAAGAACCAGGGCTTCAGTTCAAGCAGTGAAAAGTAGATTTAGCTCATTTTATGCAGAAATCCTGATTGTTCTGCAAGTAGAGATGCACCTCGGTGCTAAATTGTACAGCCGAGTTATAGTAACATTTATCTTTATTGTGGTTAAATTTTATTTATAAACTTTAATAAACGAAGAGGTGAATTATTATCTGTCAGTATTTCTTTCAATAAATGCAGGCAGTTTTCCAGTATGAGACATAAGCACCACTTGCAGTTCCCTCTAGGTGGCAGTATATAACCATTATAAAGGGATCGAGGTCCTTGAGCCGGGCTGCGAGAAACACTGATGTAGTGGAACAGAGCTTTAGATCAGTAGTCAGCAGGTCTATCACCCTGCAGAGCTTAGGCGCAGCCCTAATTCAACACATTTGATAAAGATAAATAAAATGTAAGTGTTCACCACTGCTTTAGATGACTCTTTAGATGTGGCCTGTACTACGAAGCAGGGTTAGTGGCTTATCTGGGCAACTTGTCGGATATACTTTAAGGTAGTCTTGGGCAAAATGTAAGTGAACGAATATGAGCTCCATTTAAACTGTGGTACCTTAAATCTGAAAAATTACCCCGATAAGCAAATGATGACAACAACACCGCACTAAAATGTCGAAATAAAGTTGAAATTTCGTCAGGCCTCACGAGATTTCAGGTGGCAGCTCTGACTGTCCTGACATGCTGAGGTTTGGCTATAACAGGTGCATCCAAATTATTTGCATAACATTTATAATAATCCTGCTTGATCATAGGTAGCTGTGTGGTCCCTCTCAATAGGCCACACTCCCTACTGGGTTGTAGAGTCATGTATAGTAACACACACGAGGGGGCACTTGGGGAGGGGGCACAGTGACTCTGTTCTGGGAAAATATGAAGATTCTGAGGTTGATATTTTCAGACTTGGAAAAAAAAAAAATCTGATGGTTCAGAGAGAGAGATCCGCTGATCGTCGATTTTTCTGACATTCCCAGAAATCCAGCATTAGTTCAGATTATTTTATTTTTACCTGTGAAGAGCCAGAAATAAGTAATTTTACATGAATAAATGAGTGACTGGCAGGGATCAGACTGCTCCGAAGCTCACAAGCGCGCACGCAGTCATGTGAGACGGCAGCTAACTCCTCTGGCTCTGCACACTGCAGGAATCAGAATGTGCTTATGTTCACTATAGTGCACTAACCCTTCTTCTATGAGCTGGGAGATTCATGACACACTGCTAACGGTAATGCTAGCATTGCAGGGCATAGTGTGAGCCGAGCTTATTCCCAGTGCTCACACTAGGGTCTCTCCCGGATCACTCTGCTGTGGGGCAACCACTCCAAACACTGCTGTCTCAGAAGGACAGTTTCAGCTTTAGAGCTGGAAGGCAGACAGAGCGAATAGCTGGGCTATCATGGCTGTGGCTATCATGGCTGTGGCGGTTGGGGAAGGGGGTGCTTGGTACCACAAGAGGAGAGAGGACAAGAAGAAGAAACGCTTCAGAGTGGCTAATAGACAAAAACAATAAATGACCCCAGGAACATTCAGCACCTCTCATTTGCGGCAGGACAGATGGGAATTAATGCAGGTTCCAGTAATTTTCGTGAGTTGTGTGATTATGAGGACTGCATGAACCCTTAACTGTACGAACAAGTGCGGATGGATGTTGGGTTATAGCTGCCCAGGAACAAGGCCTTCTGCTTCGGGACTCAGCTTCTCTGTTAGCATGGGGGGGGGGGGATGTTGCCATCTGTAGCTGCAGCAAATCATGCGCTCACCCTCGTCGTGTTCTTACCAAGCTGGTGAAGTGCATGCGCTGAGGAAAGTGAAGGTGCACCGTGGGATCCTTCGCATTTGATTTTGATTGGAAGGGCGGCTATGTATCTAAGACGACTGCTTTGGTGTTGCCCAGTAAGCCGTGTTGTGTAACAGCTGAAGTTACAGGAAGTGCACGACCCAGGCCAGCTCCGAGAGAAAAGTGTTTTTGAAATGGTCAAGTTCAGCTTATCACGGCTTCTCACTGGAACGAAAAAAAAAAAAACATACTGGTTTACTGGATCGTTCTCACAAGTTCTGAGAAAGAACACGGCCCTTTCTATAAACTGGCTTTGGCATATTTTTTTGTACGGCAGTGTTTGCTGACGCGGTTGCCAGGCTTTGGGCTGTTGACACTGCCATTGAAAAGGCCCCCTGTCAGTTTGCACATCGCAGATTTATCATCAAATGCTAACCCTTCATCTGTCTCAGTGGGCTTTGTTCAGCATGTTTGAACGAGCTCTATATCTACATACAAGGCTGTGGACCATAAATTCATGCTTAATTTCACGGTTCCAGTACAGTTTAGTATACAGTACCCTTAATGAATAGTTTAGAAATTTGATGTGGCAAGATCTATGAAGGATAAGAAACAAAAGTTACACCACTGGAAACCCCAAAGTGTATTAGTTGTTCCCCACTGAACTTAACATTTGTAAAATATACAGTGTCATGAATCCAGGGGCACGGACCAGGGAGGTAGGAGGAAGACACGAAGGATCGGGGAACGAGGGATTTAATAGGGAAACGGAGACGCACACGAGGCAGAACGGCACAACACCTCATGACAGGACTGATTCAACAGGGAAGCACTTAAATACAGGAACGTAATCAGACTGGACTAGCAACAGTTGGTAACAAGGGGATTCCACATGTGGTTAACGAGGGGGCGTGGCACACAGGAGGAGCGGCACCATCAGGACGGGACACACAGAACACTGCATTCACATTTTTGTAGTCAGTGCATGTAAAATTATTTAGTTTGTACTTATATTCTGCCAAACTTATAAAGATTATTCAAATTGTTTGATGAAATTATCTCATGTTACGGTTCAAGTTTCAAGTTTATTGTCATATATAGATAACAATTGGACATCATTAATTGTAATGAAATTTCTTGGACCCGAAGCCCCCTGATGGGTAGACAGTGTTTAATATTTGCAAGTACATATAAAAAGGCTGTAGTACAAGACAGTGTAGTGTGAACATATACAGGTATATATACACGCCTGCATGTGCACAAAGGTGAATTTAAAGTGACTTTAGTTCTAAAGTGAGTGTACAAGGAACAGTTCAGCTATCTCCTGCACATTCACTAAACAGAACCTCATCTAGGGGGCGGGAGTGTCCCGTTAAATGGCATAAACTCGGCTTGCTCAACAGAGACAATTAATCTACCTAATTATTGTCTAGACGCATCTCTCGTACACATACACAATTTATTATTGTATAAAAAACTTTAATTTTTTTTTGTGTGAAGCTTCTTTGAGACAATGTCCATTGTTAAAAGCGCTATATAAATAAAAATGAATTGAATTGAATTGAATTGAGTTGAATAAACTCCCAATGAGCCTTACAGTCGCATCACGTTCATGTCCTTTGTGCTGGTTTCCTCAGAGCCGTTACTGGTCCTGCGCCCATGTGCAGCAAGTCGCTCTTTCAGACAGGCTATTCCCCCCCTGCGTCCCCTGGGGATCCCTCCCCCTTGTGGAAAATCTCACTCTATATCACTCTTATGTGTGTTTCCTGGGTGGTGGAACTTGTCTTGTTCCGGTGATCATCATGTTTCCAATCAAGCTGAGAAATGTACTTTTTCTGCCTAGGATGTGGACCCCGCACGTAGCACTGGCTCTGGTACCCCATATCCCTGCAACGGCTCCTCCTGTGCAGAGATGCACTCTCATACTCCTTCACCAAGTCCACAAAACACATGTAGACTGTTCTCATAAACCAGCATATTCTCATACATCCAGTCCCCAGGTTAAGAACATCCGACTTAAAGGGAACTCATACTTATGAATGGACTGTCATAATTATATTAAAATGATATAAAAAATTTGGGTTAAATACATTGGTTTGTAATAAGAAATGCACGCACTACTTTGTGATGCTCGTGTAAACATTGCATGGTTTGTCAGCTTGTACCATGCCCGGGCACGTTTGACCCCAAAGGTCTAATTCATTTGACCAGCGTGGTTACTCGAGACCCGGCACCACTTCAAGCAGGCCCAGGAACGGTTCAGTTGGACTTGGACACGGTACACATCCAGTGTGATCGCTAACTCTGGCAGAGCATGGAACGCAGACATGACGTCAAGAATTCAACTGGCACGCACATGTGCACATGTACACTGTACATGAATTGGACAAGGAAGGAACGGATTAGGCAGGCTGTACAGACTGGGTAGTGACAAACATTTCACAGAACTTGCTTGAAAGGGATGACTTTGGTGTGCAACAGAAGTGCAGAGTTTGCTGGAAATTTCGGCTGACAAGAGTATTAAGGAACAAATGGATACAACTGTTAAACGTGCAGGACAATTAAATGAAAATCACTGCAGTGCAGACTCAAGGAGGCCGTGTGTCATCACACCAAAACGACTCCAAATAAGCCACAAAATAAGGATTTTATTTATGAACTCCATTGTGCTGTGCGATAGTGCTTTTCAGTAATATTTTA
The DNA here is from genome assembly GCA_015164015.2 of Brevimyrus niger. Taxonomy (NCBI): domain Eukaryota; kingdom Metazoa; phylum Chordata; class Actinopteri; order Osteoglossiformes; family Mormyridae; genus Brevimyrus; species Brevimyrus niger. The sequence goes on from JAABNY020000032.1 coordinate 20,383,678, forward strand.
CTTAAGGCCATGTTTTTAATAATTTAGAAACACATTCATAAATAATAATACATTCATAAAGTATTACGAACATGACTATACATATTTATCAAAAGGCATACATTAGGACCTTATGTATTATGCATTATAAATGCTTATTGAAGGTCCCATGTATAATGCACTATAGATACCTTTATAATGCATCACAGTGGAGCACCCTCTGCTCCCCTGGTTAAACACAGGAAGTCTCTTTCCCCTTTTGCCTTCCATGCAACATTGAAGACGTATGTCAGCCACATCACCTACACACCATCCCGTGCTTTCAACATCTTCGGGCAGATTTCATCTACCTCTCCCCCCACGCAGCCTTTCCACTACTTCCATCACCTACTCAGTTCTGCTACAGACTCTGTTATCTGTTGAGTGGGCATATCCACCAGGTTCAGGAGTTCATAAAAGTGTTACTTCCACCGCCTAACAATATCTCTTCAACCTTGGCTGAGCCTGAACAAAGCCGCATCTCCTCATCCTGAAGTTTTCCCGAAGCGTCTTTGTGGCCACCATGGCCTTTCTAAACATTTCGTTTATGTGGGCTTTTGTCCCCACTATGTCTTTCACATTATTTCTGGCCTGTCAGTATCTTTCAGCTGAGACCCTCGTGCAAGCATTAGCCTGAAGGTCTCCGTCTGTAACTTGTCAGCTTCCCTCACCACCGATATTCACTAATAGTTCCTGTATGTTACCACAATAACAAACACTGCTGCAACGTTCAGTACCTCATACATGGTCCATTTGGACTCAATGTCCCCGATCTCATCTGGCACGTAGGAGAAGTTTTTCTGGAGATGTGAGTCAAAATCATCTAACACTCAAGCCAGACATTCCAGAAAACCTAAGAGGGGACAACACAGGGGGTGAAGAACAAAATGGGAGAAAATAAGAATCAACTAAAAGGAACCACAAAGTACCACAGCCAGGGAACAAAGCAGAACAGGGAGGTAACCTGGGAGATCACCACAGTGACAAACAAGCAGTAACAACCACAATGACTAACTGAGGAATAGAACAGTTAAAGACAATACACAGATAATAATGTCTAACAAGGAGCACGTGTAGGCTACAAGTAACTAGAGAGAATGAAAGGAATTGACACGGGTTAGAATCCAGGAGGTCATTCACTCCAATCACGCCCTGCTTCAGGAATCTCCACCATTCACCACATGACCACATGACACCAACTGGACTGGCACCCCACTTCATCTTTGAAGGGCAACAGCGCATGATCCACAGTGCATTGCTATTGCTTCGATGGTGCGTTTGCCTGGCAAGCTAGATTGCATTTCGCTTGAGGAAACGGACAATGATGTCAGAAGATGAGGGAAAACGGAAGCTCACTGCTGAAAAAGAGCAGCGGCTGGGTACTTAACAGCACATCGCCCCCAGGCTCCAGGGTTGGGTCCCAGTAACCCTACTCAATGCAGGGTACACTTGTCCTTTTTGATACCTTTCATTGGGGGGTCTTTGTTAGGTTGTAGTCCTCCTGGCTTGTCCCCACACACCTGTTCACCTGGGAGGTCCAACCAGGAGCTCAATTTCCAGATAACAGGACAAACCCCTCCAATATGCTAAAGTCAAAATCCTCAGAGGGCTGCCCTTGGCCTCTGCAAATTCCCTCTTTATTCTGAGTTTATTTAGATATTTATTATTACAATCTCCCTTATTTTGGTTTTTGGTGCTGTGTTCTGGCACTGCTCCCCTAAAAAGAGAAACCCTATCCCCAATAAACCACTGGCTCAGAGTCCCATCCCTGTCACATGGGTCTAAGGAGCCGTGACACACTCACAGACACAGGAAGTTGTGACGTGATTCAATCCTACCTGGAGAGACGGCCAGGGAAAAATCAAGCATTGCACAGTTGGAGATTCTTGGCTTATAGAGGCTGTTTCCAGCAGCTCTGGAGTAATGGACTCGGTGGTCTAGCATGGAACGGTGGTGCAGATGAATTCAGAGCTGCGATGAAACAGTGTCTGATCCACCTCACGGAGACAGAGGCCCTGCTGAGACAGGTGGCCTGCCAGAGTTTCATGTCACATTAAAAGGAGCACCTACGCAACATCCACAATTAGATTTTCCCATAAACCTACTGGTATTTTATTTTCCAATCTTGCATACCTCTGCTAAGCAGATGTTGAATGCCATCACTCCTGCTGACTTTATAGGGTGGCTCCACTGTAACTGATGGGTGCACACACATTTGCATACAGAACCATGCACACACACACACACACACACACACACACACACACACACGCACACAGAGTACTGTCTGCTCTCGTACAATTAACTGGATTGGTGAACACTGACAGCTATGGCTAATCTTTTTTTTACACTGGGCTAGACCATCAAAAGCAGAACCTGTGACTCAACAGACAAGTCTGGAAACTATGAGCTTCTGTTTTCTGTAGCCAATCACAGGAATCATAGGAACTGCAGGATTGGTTCACATCAGTCACATCAGTCATCTAAAGGCTGACCAACAATTTCCCTCTGGGATCAATAAAGTTAATTTAATTCTAATTCTAATTAAGGGTATATTACTGGCCATAATGAAAACCAGACATTGACTGAAATCAGAGTTAAAAGTAGCTTTAATTACATGATCGAAAAACACACAACAAAGTCAAACAAATAACTACCCACCCTGTTTTTTAAATTTCCACATCAAGGTCAAAAGTTTTTTTTCATTAACATAATGCAAAATCCTTAAGAATAATCCAGGTTTATAATAAACCCTAATGAATTGTCCTGCCATGCGGGATGAAGGACTCAAAGGCAGCCAGAAAAGGGTTTGATTTAACTAAATGGGAGCAGAGAAACGAATGAGTTCAAAACAAGAAGGCAAGTATGGGGAAGGACACGGGCAGACAGGATGAGCAACGTCAATGACTGGATTGGGGCTGATGAGACACACAGGTACTAAAATCCAAAGACTAACAAGGGGTAACAAGCAACAGACACGGCTCATCAGGGCCATATCACCGAGGAGACAGGAAGGATGCAGACATGATAAACAGTTTGCAGCATGAATAGTAACACTCACAAAAGACACTGCACTTTCATTCAGAGGGGCCCAGTTTGCAGTTTCCCAGAATGCACAACCTTACACCTCCCAGTTAGGTCACACACAACAACTATTCACCTATCCTCAGAGGCAGGTAAGTGATCAGTACCACATGCTGCACTGTGGTCTTCCTGTTAAGCGTTACGGTAACACTGCGGTACCATTGGCTTTAAAATCTACCGTTCTTTTAAGTAACGCACAGCATAAAATATCACACATTTTTCATTTCACAATTAATAATTTTCATGCTCATTCTAAATGAAAGATTTTTAAATCTCAAACTGATACCAAAGCAATTAAAGAGAGGTTACTTTTTATGCTAACACTATAAGAAAACTTCAGCAAATTTTATATTCGGTATATTCCCATTTTCTTTTGACTGCTTGCCAGAGTGTGGCCATTGCTAAATAAATCTACATGCTGAATGCATTGTGGGACACATTACATATCAGTCAGATGACTATGCACTTACTACCCTTCATACTAACATACAGCAGGAGATTTATCTAGTTTGTTTTAATCCATTTACTCCCACCAGTCACAACTGATCAAATTTTTAAAAATGTATTTAAGGTCTAAAAGAGTGGTTGCTGCCGGTATGCCTAGAAGACTTCCTGCAATTGAAAGTAGATGTCTTGATGGTATTAGAGTATCGTCACGTCACTAGTGTCAATGGTCACATGACCAGAGCAGTTTAACTGGCAAGGAGGGATTGGACAGGTTAACCAATAATGTCAAAGCGTCATTTTATGTGTTTTTGCTACTTTCCTCTCTCTGAGACAATAGATTTCAAGGAATTGCTACATTATGACTGGAGAAACAGCAGAGCCATGAAATAGCAGCACCAGGAGAATGATTCATCTGCACCTTTCTTATGGTTCAAAATTGATTTAAGACCAATAATCCCCTCTGTTGCCCTGGGCAGGGAAAGAATCTGGAACCTGTTAGATGTGCATTATAAAGAAACCTTTTCACCACGGAACTAAAACTAAGAAAGGCTGACTTCATTTATTTTGCTGAAAATGGATCAAATACATTCAGTCAT
>JAABNY020000032.1:20393706-20411511 GCA_015164015.2 Brevimyrus niger
GTATCAGTATTAGGGTTCAGGATAGGTTTAGGGTTGCAATTAATTAGGATTAGTGCCAGTGTTAGAAGGTTACTGTCACGACTCTGGAACGCAGGGCAGGGATACAGGAGCGAAAGTCCAACTGGTCATGGTAAATATGGGATTTATTCAGGGTATGAAACACTCAGGAGCATGAAACCACAAACAGAAGCGACGTCAATGACTGGACTAAGGAAACAGACTCTGACACAGACTGAAATACACCATGGTAATCAACAGGACTTGAAACAACTGGGAACATGGGGATTCCACACGAGGTACAGAGGGGGATGTAGACCATGGGGGGGTCAGGACACTCGGGGCAGTTACAGTTGGGGTCGGGGTTAGGGTTCAACTAAGGAATAGGGTTCATGTTGTCATTTGAGTTAAGGGCCTGGATTTTTTTAAGCACTGGCTGTGTGCTGATTGGCCAGTCTCCTATAACCATGCACGTGATTGGCCTATCCTATAACCATGCATTTGTCACCAATGTTCATGTGAAACATTTAGCTTTTCAGGTTTTTTTTTGCAACCAATTTTTTATTGGATTTTATCATAATGCACACAAAAGTGACACATTAAAACTGTTCAACATACAAAATGGCAGAGAAAAAACACCAGAACCAAAAACCCCATGGGCACCCACCCCACCCCACCCCACCTCAAGAGCAAGACATTAAAGGAAACAAAAGAACTGTAATAAGCATACAGAAATTATATATGTATATATATATATATACACAGTAGCCCTTGTACAAGTGAAACTTTTCAGATTTAAAGTAGCATGTAAAACCTGAAGTAGCTCAAAGTGTCCCCCTGACATGGATTATCTGGTCACCTGACTTATTATATATCTGATACATTTATTGCAACGTGAGTCTAACTGCCAGAGTGCCTGTGTTTAACAGCCCCAACTATGAATTCAGTTGTTTTATCTTCCAGCCTCCCTCCAAAACTTCTGATACAGAAAGGATCACCTCAGTCTTCTGTCACTTTCTATAAGTATATGAACTTGTTAACAAGATTATGGCTGTCATGTAACGCATATACATTTATTCTTTAATTAAACCAAAACAACGTTTTATCTCTCTAACCACTTAAACGTTCTTCAAAGTTTCAGTGTGAACCAGAGTAATTCTTTAGTGAAAAAATGAGGCCGGCTCACTTACCCACAACAGCACTGAGGCATGAGACCAAAATAATTACCAGCGAAGTATGGAGCCATTTGGTGGAGGGACGATTCCCACAGATCTGCTCCTTATCAGCCTAATGCATGCTTGGGTAAACATAATGTTAGCAGAGCTAACCTGCAAAATGACATCATCCACTTTAGCTGCATACGGTGATTTCATCCACGGGGACAACGGCTGTTACGTCAGATATTATTGTTTAAGCTGAAATGGCATTTAGCCCAAACCTTACCCTGCGCTCAAGTCCAAAACAAACCCAGGCCATATCTGCAAAGCTGTTCCTCAGTTCAGTTCTACCGGTACCTTCATTGAAAAAAACTGTTTTTATTTAGCAATATGCCACTGGGACTTCATGCTACGCGCCATATATGGGCTGATTCCTGAAAAGCAGCTATGGGAAGACCGTGACTCATCTGATGAAGTAGAGTAATAAATCGCAGATGATGAAATTAGTCTTCTGCTCAGTTACATTAACAAAAGCGTTTCCAAAAAGACAATCAGAGTTTGTTTCCGAGCTTGAGTCAATGTGCCAATGTGTAAACCTGCAGGCTATGGTTCACGGTATGAACCTGGACTGTGTTGTCCTCGGACCATGTAGGAGCCTCCAGCAGCCAAACGCAAATTGCGAAGTGAAAGAGGGTGGAGCTCACATCAGCATTTGGCGGCCGAAAATCTGCCCGCAGGCCAGCCTCCTGCAACTTATGAGATGCTAGCAGACAATCAAGCCCCTTCTCCAACTGGTGTTCTGCTCTGCAGACCAGCGCTGGATGGTATGCAGACAAGCGGGTGGCCCATGTATGGCTGTGAACATGGGGACTGGCTCAGAACTTCAACCTCAGGTGTTGCAGCTGTTTAAGTCGTATCCATAGCGCTCCAGTTTCATCATGTTGAAGTGCTTGGGTGAAAAACGGAAGCGACTGCATTTGATTTGTCATTCCTGGCCAATCCAGTTAATTAAAAATGAAACAAACACCAACTTTCTACAGTAGAATACAATCAGTTTGCTCCAAAAACACAGAATCTAACCGTACTGTAAGTAGAAGTGACGTCTGGCTTCGGTTACTCCCTTGATATCTCGGTTCTTAGATGCTTGTTTCCATTTAGGCATTTTAATCATTTAAATTATAGGTAACACTTTATTTAAAGCAGTTGTGTATAAAACTCATCTTTAATGCACTACAGATACCATCATAATGTAGTACAAACTATCCTTAATTCTTATATTGACCATTATAACGCATTATGAAGCCATCTGTAGTGTATTATAGATGAGGCCTACACAGAGCATTCATAATGCATAATACACATGGCTATAATGTGTTATGCCTTTTTGTAAATAGTTTTAGCTGTGTTTATAATGCTTTATGATTGTATTATAATGCATTATAAAGCTATATGTAATGCATTATGATAACTGCTTTAACTAAAGTGTTGTTAAGTTATATATTTACATTACATTTGACATTTTTAGCAGATGCTTTATCTGCATAGCACATTGCAAGCATGCATGCTGCCAAGGAGATAACTAAGCATAAGTGCAATGAGGCTGAGCTTCTATCGAATGCCTGGGTTCAAGGGTAACCTATACTGGAGCAGAAGATGCACAACAACTTTTAACAAAGCAAGAAGCTAAAAAGATTATTCAAAACCAGAAATGTGATATATGAATAATCAGGAAACATGACGAGGCATTAGAGTAGTAGAGAAATTCATGGAACAGATAGATTTTAAAGCATTTCATGAAGGTAGAGAGGAAGTCTGATGACTGACCATGGATCATCAGAATGGATTATGGAATAAAGTAGCTGATAGCCTTGGTAGCACCATTGAGTCCTTGAATATCAGATGCGCTGCCGCATTCTGAAACTTCAGCAATGGTCTGATATCAGAAGCTTGTATACCTGCAAGTAGAGAGTTGCTGTGAGGTAACTGTGAGGTAACAAATGCTTGGATTAGAAGTTGAGCTGTATACTCAGACAGAAAAGGTCTGATCCTCCTGATGTTATCCATGGTAAGCCTGAAAGATCGAGAGAATGCTGTTATGTGGCCTGTAAAAGAACAGCTTATTGTCTATAATTAGCCCTTGGTTCTTGTCAGACCTTGATGGAAACAGCAACGAATGTCCAAGCTGAACACTTATGTCATGGTGGATGGAAAGGGAAGACAAGACAAGAAGCTCACTCTTGGAGAGATTAAGCTGGGAGTGATGGTTTCTCCTCCAGGCTGCAATGTCAGCCAGGTCTACAGAGATCCGAGGGGATACCATAGTGTCTTCTGGAGGGATGGTCAAATAGATCTGGATGTCATTAATATAGAAGTGATAGGAGAAGCCATGAGACTGGATGATCTGACCTAGAACAGTACTGTAAAGAGAGATGAGTAGGAAGTCAAGGACAGAACCTTGGTTAGCACTGGTTGTTATCTGATGTAATGTAGACACCTCTGTACCCCAGAACACTTGGAAAGATCTGTCTGATAGGAGTGAGTTAAACCAGCGCAGAGCAGTCCCTGTTATGAAGGCTGCAGGGTGGTCTAGCAGGATCAGGACACTTGAGTGGGATACAAATCTTGTGCCTTTAGGAGTCCCTGCAACAGTGAGGAGCGCAGTCTCAGTCAAGTGTCCAGGACTGAATCCAAATTGAAGAGGGTGCTGGAGGTTATAATGTTTTGTCTCTGCTCTGTGTGTGGTGATTGCATGTTCTCCCTGTCTTCTTCAGGTTTCTTCTGTATACTCCGAATTCCTTTGGCAAAAATTTCTGTTGATTGGCATCCTGTCCCGGGTGTGTCCATGCGTGTGGTCTATGTCACTCCAGGATCCCCTGTGACCCTGGCCAGCACAAGCAGTTAGAAGATGTATGTATAGATAGATGGATGTTATACGTTCGTTCATCTTCCAGCTGCTTACCTGCTACAGGGATGTAGAAATGTTATGCATCTCCAGGGATTTTATTTTTGAACCCTTAAGCAATCCACTATTATAATCCAGATTTTAACGTACTCTGTCATCCATTAAATTGAATGGATGGCTAAACAGAATGTGTTTTGTGATCTTGATTCCCAAAAAAGGAAAAGCACAGCAAAGTTATGAAGGAATCCCAGACCTGAACTCACTCTCCTACAAGTGAAATATTGATTGTTTGCCATTTTTAAAAATAACTTGCATGTCAACAATGCACTCGAATTACTCTTTTGGAGCAGTGATGTGAATTTGTAGGTCTGGCATTTTTGTCCGATTATTGATTGCTTTCATCACGATTTGCCTGGAGACCTTCTTATTCTCCCGTGTGGAGCCTACGTGTGAATGATGTTCTGGATAACGAGAACGAATCTGTATATAGCAGGGTGAGTCTCTATGAGGCTCTACACATGAGGAAAACCTTGTATTCAGATCCCTGACAGCAGCTGAGGGCACATTGAAGGGAGGTCATGAAGAAGAAGAGGAAGAATTCATCTAAAAGAGGTTGCCTTGTGCCCCCTGGAAACCAGGGTCCTATTCTGTGGTGTTTGCATGTTCTCCCCTCATTGGGTACTCCAGTTTCCCTCCAAGTCCAAAAACATGCTAAAGTCAATTGGAGATATGCATAGGTATAGTGCATAAGTGTGTGTACAGTATGTGTGTGTGTGTGTCTGCGTTTGTGTGTGTGTGTCTGTGTATGTGTGTGTGTGTGTGTATGTGTGTGTGTGTCTGCGTAGGTGTGTGCGTGTATGTGTGTGTCTGCGTATGTGTGTGTGTCTGCGTGTGTGTGTGTCTGCGTGTGTATTAGTTGTGTATTACTTTGTGGGGGACACAATGCTTTTTATTTGAAAAACAAAATTATGATGATGTCAATGGGATTAAATCAAGTCAAGTATTACGTCAAAACTCTTAGTGTTTGCCGTGAAACGAAACCAACAGTACCTCAGCAGATTGGCCCTTGCAGTGCTGCCTCACTGCAGATGACAGCAAATAATGGGATCGCAGGTGGAAGGTCCGTATGGTGCAGTCAGAGGCACTATATGACAGGCCAGATAAAACAGAACGAAACCGCAAACGCACCATTCAAATCAAGCAGCTGAGAGCAAATGTAACCTGACCTTAGAGAAACGGCACCGTGGCTTCTGTGTGTGTGTCTGTGCGTGTGTGTGTCTGTGTGTGTGTGTGTGTCTGTGTGTGTGTGTGTGTCTGTGCGTGTGTGTGTCTGTGCGTGTGTGTGTCTGTGCGTGTGTGTGCATATGTGTGTTTAATGATGTTTCTTCAGTTTCACCCGCCAAACACCACATTCCATCTATCCAGTTACACCGCTCACCACCCCTGCCACCCCGACCAGGGTAAATAGTTAGAAGATAGATGGATTATTTACATTATTCTTTATTGGTTCTTTCCTGTGACTGTTTGACCAGTTTTGAAATATGAAGTAACATCTATAAGTAAGTGGTAGTTGTATTACATGTCTTAAAATATATGACACATTGTTTTTATACAGAAATAAGAATACCCCATCTCTACAATTCTCGTATGTTTTCTGACGTGCTTTTCTCTGTTTGTGTTTAATCCCCACATGCCCCATTCAGCTTGCCTTACCCTTAACAAACCCCCTGCACCTGCCTTGAAGCCCTTATGGTAGGCCTTCACAGTAGACATTCACAGTAGACCTCTGAGTCTTTACCACAGTTCATGTAGATAAACGGGCCTCGTTCTTTCCAAGGCAGAACATGACGCCTGCTAAAGTTCTTTGGAAACGTTTCTTCTGATACTCCTTCTAACTCACAACTTTGAGTGGGAAAGCACCCTAGGATCCCCCGGCATCTCTTAAACACATCCCATCTTTTATCATCTCTTACTAGCCATGAGGAAGGAGATCCCAGCCTTGCTGAAGGTGCACAGAGTTCCCACCTTGCCTCTCCTCTCTCCCTGATTCAGCTGCATTGTGATCACGCATACAATAAGGGCAGGGGTGGACCAAATTCTCTGGGGGCCCTAGGCTGACATGGGTAGGGGGCCCCTAAAGGGAGGGGGGTTGACCTATTTTTTTGCCACTGAAAGAGAAACAAGAGGGAATTAAAAACAATGCAAATGAATAATATGTTAATTACATTCCAGGATGTCAGTGGTAATTACCAATCAGGACAGGGGCGGTAGTGCTTTCAGTCTGCTGATTGGGGCGAGAAGGGATCACACTAGCAGATAGAAATGTAAGAAGTTTATCTGTTCCCTCTTTTGCTGTAGCCTAGGTTAGTCTATACCTTACTCTCTTCCTGAGGCTAAGGTTATATTGTATTCTCCTCACATCTGTTCACAATTTGTCTATCACCCTAGTGGGAGAGTTAGCCTTGCATCTTCGCGCTGTTTTTCTGTCAGGCTGCATTGTGTCACTTCGGTTGAGAGTGAAACAGCCGGTAGGCTAGCGCAAAGTCTCCGAGTAGAAATAGTCTGGCTGTCACCAAAATGCAAATAACAGACATTTCTTTTATAGCTTAAATGTTCATTTATCTTATATTCATTAATGTAACTTGTGGAAATTCTATCTTCATAGGGCCTCTAGTTTTCGGGGGCCCATGTGGCCACCTACCCTTGCTGGCCCCTGAATAAGAGTAGCCATGTCCCAGCATCAAGACTGGGTGGCAAGATTCTTGCATCTGGTTTTTAAAGTCTCTCTATTCTTTGTTTCATTGGCACCACAGAAGGTACTGACTTCCGGAGAGATTTCATACGGCGTGGTGAAGACCGTGAAATAGGAAAAGGAAAGGCTTTACCAGCCAAGACATACATTTATTTTTGCCCATTATAATGTTTTTAAGATAAAGTACAAATGAACCAAGGGAAAGACATGTATTTTTGCAAAACTGCAAAGATAGCTTTGGTATGGTACAACAATGAAATATAGTCATAATGTTTCTCTGAAACTATTCTTGTGATCCCGCACATATTCACTATAATATCTATTAAAAGATGTGAGAAGTGTTTTTATTGACATTTTTTGCTGTAGAATAGAATAGTCTTTTGTCAAAATAGACTAGATCCATAAATATAAAGTAGGTGGACACAAAGTTTTTCCATTCCATGGAATTATTTAAGAAATTTTGTGTGAAACTAATAAAAATGGAAATCAAAACACAGTATATATTCAAAGGCATTATATATTATTTGTAAATGCAATCCTAATAAACTGTATTATATAATATAACTTTGAATAACAATAGTGAGCCCATAGGATGCAAATTAATGGCAAAGGGGAGTGGTTTGGCTACGGTCTTCTGCTTCAATGGTGAGTGATTAGCAGTCTGGGCCTACGGGTAAGCTGATCAATTATTAACAAGTGCCTTGTCTAGGTTATCAAGTGGGTCATCTGAGCAGGAGAAAGTCTTCATAGCTTGATCTGCAGTGATTTTTCAGTGTAGCTTTCATACAGAGTCTTTGTGCCTGTGGGGGAGTTTTTTTTTCGATTAGTGAAGCCTTAATGTTCATTTTATCTCTACTGCAGAAAGGCCAACAAAGGGCCACAGTTCTGTTTGCATTTAAAAATGCTTCACACGCCGAACATGCGTGCTAAGCAGCCTGAAAAGAGACATGTCCAATTTTGACCCTTGGATGGCTGCTGTTTTTTTAGCATTTCCTCCATTATTCCTTATTGTCTTCAGAAAATGAGACGCCGGTTATATGGGTGGAACACTGACGCACATTTAGCATTTTGTATTATGTATTTTAATTATGATCCGGAATCTTGCTCTCGGCCATCTGCTCCGAATGCCTCCTCAGGTGTTTCACGGTCTTATGGATTTGAGATGGTCTACAGGAGACGGCTTTAGTTCACCTCCACTTTTCTCAATACATATCTGTCATTAGGAGTCAAATTGCCACATAAACTGAAGCCTAATAAGCAGCAACAGGCAATTTGAGGATTTGGAGGAGTGATCGAGTGAAGTCCTACTGGATGGAGCGACTAGGGGCTGCATCCTTAGCAAATCACAAGAGGCATTTTACATTTATTTAATCAGGTTGTGCTGTAGGCGGAGCTGCCAGTGAAGGTACAGAACAAAACCCATCTCTGAATGCAGTCTATATTCTTTTGTTCATATGTTTTTGCTAATTAAATCCTTTTAAAAAACACAGATATGTAATGCTTTTCTTAACAGAGGAACAGCATCACCCTCCCAATGTGGTTCATTGGTTCATCTTATGCTCGACATATCTTGCTGATCACATGACCTGTGGTCACTGCAGGCTGGATCAAGTCGTCCTTATGTCTTCGGTCAGATGTGGGCTCTGTTTTCTGAGCGGGAGCTGGCGTCCATGTCGCTCTGGTTGTGCCAGCTGTCAACTCCTGTCACCTGGTTTTAATTCAGCCTCTGTTTGTCTGCAGTAGGCAGGCCCTGTGATCTGTGATCGCACCGTCCATCCTGTGACGATCCAGCGCTCTGCTTCCGAGCCACATTCTCAGTCCCATTCCAGCCCTATCCCTCTCATCAGGAGACTCACTGCTAAGTAACATGCAGAGTGGTTTTCCTGTGAGAATATTTCAATAGGCCGCTTAGAGGTCTTTGGAAATTGCTTGTTTCAATAGCCTGCCTTCATTTCAGCTGCTGCTCGGCCTTGAGTCTTAAACTGAAACACTCTTTTGTGTCACTTAATTTTTCTCGAAGCAGACAGTAGGGGGTGCAACTGGAAATACAAAGCGTGACCACAAAAACATTAAAGAACCTAAAGGTCAGGGTTATTCAAATCACGGTCCTCAAGGTCCGAGCACTGCTGGTTTTCCAGCCTTCCTTCACCTGTCTGTCAGGTGTGAAGCCTCTGACCAATCAGAATCAGAAATGATTAAACTAACTACCTGGGAGAATTGAAAACAAGGCCTGGATTTGGAATCGAGGTCCAGATTTGAAGAACCCTGATTTAGATGGAGCATCACATAAAACAAAGCAACGGAAAAAGAAAATATTAAGAATAGAATAACATAGAACAGGTGGCACAGTGGCACTGTGGTTAGCACTGGTTAGCAACCTGCTAAGGTGAATTGGGGTGATCAAATTGTCCGTGTATGTGAATGGTGTGTGAGTGTGACTTGCAGTGCGTTGGTGCCCTGTCCTGGGTTATTCCCTGCCTTGTGCCTGTAGCTTCTGGGATAAACTCTAGACCCCTGACCTGAATTGGACAAACGAGTATTGACAATGGCTGGATGGAATAACATAAAGAAAAGAAGACGTCCTAACTTTAAAAAAAAAAAAGTTTGGGGTAGAAAGAAGTTACTCAAGGAGCGGATTCAAACTGTTATAAGCTATAAGTTATTTTTGCAGTTTTTAGTTTGAACTTCAGGCACCATTAGCTGGCCAAGGATCTAAGATATCTACCAAATTTTTATGTATGCCTAGCAGCCAATCATTTCTTCTTGCTTTCACATCTTTGTTTCAATGAAGGAAGTTTAGCTGCTTCCAGTTGTTTATGTTCTCCACAGCCAACTAATAAGACCTTAGGCATTGGGTGGAAGAGCTACATGGATCTGGGTACCATCTGCATGGCATTGATAGACCACTTCACTGTCTTGCAGAATTAGACCAAGTAGAAGCATATAGAGATTAAAACTCTTTTACAGAGTAAAAGACCAAGAACTGATCCCTGAACAGTGCATTCAAAATCATGATGCTAAAAGTGATAAAAGAACCACTGCCTTTTAAGTAGGGGTGGTGCATGACTCAGCGGGTTACATGCAGTGTCTGTCATTGGAAGGTTGTTGAAGTAAATCCCATGGACTGCAGTGTGATGTCACCACTAGGCCCCTGAGCGAGGCCCTTACCAGTTGCTCCCAGAACTGTGGGACCCTGCTTCTCAAAACGATGTGGCACTTCAGATGAGAGTGTCTACTAAATAAATATGACAATGATGATACCTGCATCAGTGCTCATGTGAGTGTTAGACAAATACTATTAGGAAATCAGTCACCGTGCTGCTACAATTTGGTCAGAAGCCAGACTGATAGTCATCAAGAGACCCATTCATGTTTAAAAAGTTGTTTGATTAATCAAAAGCAACTTTCCCAGTTACCCCACATACGAAGGGGAGATTTGAAGGGGGTCCGTTTTGTTTAGTATGGAAGGATTGGTGCTTTTTTGTTTCAGGAGGAAAATCTCCTGATAGATTGAGTTAGTCAGTATTTGTAATACTGTATGTCTGCTGCTAAGCAACTAAGAGCATTTTTTTAAAAGCTGGATGATTTGAGGTTTGACCTCCAAGAGATTTTCGCTAAATGGCACTAAATGCAGACCTGATAGCCATCCTATGTGGTAATCCAGATGTCAGACTGTCCATGCCTGGTAGGGTGGTACTGATAGCTAACTAATATTACCAGTTTTAGCAGAGCAAGAGACGGAAGTTACACTTTATTGTTAATAAATGCTCAGCGGCTGACTGTGTGTGAAGGGTTACTGACCCTATCAACAACAGCAGATAAGGTGCAGGTACTGTAATAACTTAAAATCGAGGTCAGATCTATCGATTCAGATTATGATAATTTTAGTGTGTAAGCAATCGCAAAAAACTGTAATGAAAATAAGTATTGTTTATAATAGTTTTAAAAATATCACTTTCTCTAAGTACAGCTGAATGTGAATTGTTTTTTCTTGGGAATAATAACAATAATAATTATTATTATTATAATCACTAATATTATTATTATCATTATTATTATTATTATTATTATTTGTATTTTGACTCATTGACACATTTTTTAAATGCACATCCGGAGGAAGATTCCCTGTAGGTAAAACACTACAGTAGTGGTTGCATTATTGTTGCAGTCACCATATTGTAAATATCTAAAGTTATTTAAGAAAACGTGTTGTAATGCGATTCATTCAGGTGCACTTTTTCTGAATGAACCACTGCTTGAAATAACTTAAAAATCCTGGATAGCTTCAACGAAATCCGAGATGTAGGTAATATGTTTGCCTCAGTAGACATCCCTTCCTATGATTCCCAAAAGGACTATGCTGTTGTATCACATGCCATCTTCCTTTACCCCAAATGCACCAACCCAAAGGAAACCTGAAGAGGTTCAGGATTGATAATTCGGTAAGTTAAATGTCAGAGCAATGTACAAGTCTCGCAATGTCGGCCAGTGCAAGAATAATGATGGACAGCATAAACCGACTTGTTCACAAGGCACTGGTGGTTTGAAGATCAGCCCAGAATCCTTTATGCATCACAACACAATAAAAGCAACTGTAAAAGTCACTGTAAAATGTAAACAGGTGTTTGGCTAAAAAATGCACCTGGCTCCGCCCATGTCACAAGGTGGAGGGCCACCTGATGCTGATTGGCTGTTACTCAGGATCCAGCAGCAGGGACAGATATGCTGAAAAGTTCAACTGACAAGAATGACCTGTCCTATTGTGCTATTGTACTCTAAAACTAGTCAAGTAAAATATCCAACTGTATAAAATAGGTAGCAGTGTCACCCAGGAATTCAAAATAATCATGTATTAAAGTCATACAAGTAATTAACTCAAAGAAATGATACATTTTACATCTCAATGTGTGTGTTGTACCTAATCTAACCATAACCCTACCGACTCCTGACTCTACCTAACTACCCCTAACAATGCTCCTCCCTCTTGGTGCAGAGCAGGAGCTCGATTTATGATCTAATAAAACAAACAATTATAGGTTAAATTTGAGTAGCGATTGGTTAAAATTTTAATAACATTGTAATAAACATGAAAAGATTTGAAGGTAGTCGTGATGATAGTTTAATGAGTAGAGTGTGGAAAAAAATTAACCATAACTCTTTCCTTAAGGCAATGTTTTTAGTAAGTTATAATCATATTCATAATGCATTATAATGTGTTCATAAGTCATTATGAACATGGCTATAAATATTTATAAAAAGGTATAATACATTACAGTCATGTGTATTATGAAATATGACTACCTTATGCACTACAGATGGAATACAGATCGATGTTTATTAATTACTAAAACATGGCCTTAAGTAAAATGTCCCCCAAAGGACTAAATCAGTTCATGCCAAACTTTTTTTAACAGCAAGCAAATGGCAGCATGTTATCAGAATCCAGCTGGCAAACATGTAAACTGTAAGAAATTAGTGTAAGGTAATATTTGGTATTTTCTCTACAAAAATGTAATTTGGTACATCTAATAATATGATTCTTCATTTTAAGTAAAGATTAAGGTTTTATTTCTCTTCCTCTGTTTCTTGGTTATACCTGGAAGTGAACTGAACTGACTCTGAACACAAAGGACTCTTTATCTCTGCCTTGTGTGACTTGGCACAATCCACCTGCTTTAAGGATTATACCTTTTCTGCATGAGTTTTCAGGAGCTATACCTGGGTAAAGGAAGTTCAAAGGGGTCCATTCGAATAGGAAAACTTCCCCTAACTGTAAGAAGGCTTCCAAACATCACCGGGGCACTTTTAAGGTTCCAGTAAACATCACTGAAGCTGCTTCACATTCCAAGCTCGAGTTCGATTCTTAGCTAATGTGTGTGCTGCAAAGCGGATGTCACCCGCAGGTGCTACAGAGGCAGTGTGACTGTATTGGTTCACCCACTCAATCTGACAATGCCTTTTTCTCATGTGTTACAGTGTCACGGTGTAAGGTTGCAGTTTTCATGGACCGGAAAGTTTTGGAGCCCAGTAACCACTGCCTTCCAGAGGGAGGATTTAATATGAGAACCTGGGAAGGTGATGGATAATCTTTGCCTAAAAGTGTATAAAAATGAATCTACCGATTCCATTCTTTTCTCCCTAACTGTGCAGTGCAATATAGCATCTGTGCAGTGCAGTGTTATATCTATGCAGTGCAGTATAGCATCTGTGCAGTGCAGTGTTATATCTATGCAGTGCAGTATAGTATCTGCAGGATACATTTCTTGCATACTCTTCAGAAGACACCATGCCATATGTTCAAATATATTTAGTGGCTTAGAAGCCAGAGAATTTATTTACATGCTCTTGCGTGCAGTCTGGAAGGAGTGGTTGTGCCTAATTAATGCAGGAATGAAATTATTACCAAATGCATGTGAAATATTAGCAGAATGGTAGCAGAGCAGTTCATGTATACCCTGACCTCTCGACAAAACCAGTGAAACACGCGCTTTGTAAAGCCTCCAAAAATCCAACCTGGACCATTCCTTTGTCAGCCTTGGGTCGTAACATGACTCGGACCGTCCAGCTGTTCCTGCAGGCTGTTGCCATAGACCTCCGCAATATCCAGTGGAGGAATTTTAACGATGCCCCCATGAGACCGTAGGAAAACATGGGCCAGCCAGTGGGGTACAGGCTGCCAAACTGAGCCAGGCTGACCCAGAGGTATCTGCGGAGATGTGGTTAAATCTCCCTCATCTCTGCGCTAAACAAGCCCAGCTTTACCGAAAAAAAAAAGCTGGACCCCAGCTGGCAGTAATTCATGCATTACAAAAGTGAAAAATAAGCCCATACCCCAGCGCTTCGTCACACCGACATGAACCCGATGGCCCCCTCGGCTGTCCCCAGCTACCCTGGCTTGGAAGGCTCACTCTCATCCCGCTAAGTGACATTTTGCTGTCTCAGGCTGCGGATGCGTATCAGCTGCTTAAAGTAACCGCAGGGGGAATGACAACAACAGCCTGTGGTTCCTTCAAACATAGAGGATTCTGGGAGATTTTGCTCTCCTTACTGCCTTCTAAATGATGGCATGCAGATCAGTACCCTCAGTGGAGTTTACCACCACTCAAACCATACAATTGCATGGGACCCCAGAGGTTTGGGGGCCTGCTGTTGGCTACAAACAATCACTGCACTAAATAATAAGCAAATGCATTCCTTACTTAGGAGATGCTGAAGCAGCGTGTCATTCCTTCCAGCTAACGACGATCTTCTGCTAGCCAAGGTTAACGATATATGCAACCGTGAAACGTTCATACCCTGAAGAGACTTTTTGAACAGGGTCTCAGAGAGCACCCCCCATGGGACGACCCCAGAAATCCTTGGAAGTTCAGTGTTTTCTGTGTGAAAGGAGTCAAACATGTATTTATTGTTACATAGGACTACATTAAAATGGTGCAACGGAACCCTAATTATCAACACAGGATGAAATGGCATGAGAGGAGGCCGCAAAGCTGCCTTATAATGATAACGCTGAGTGTTTGCGAGTGTCGCTGCCAGACCCATTTTCAGCAAACAATGGCAGGGTTATGCCAGGACAGGGGAGAAAGGTTTTCAAGTGTAGCTCTGGTAAAGAACATCAACAACCCTGATGTGAAGGAAAACACATGAATATGCAGAAGAATGCGATCAGGAGTTTGGATGTGTGAGTGCACACTTGCACACAAAGGCTTCATACCCTCACACTCACGCTTTCAAACACTGACACTCTCACACTCTAACACATCGACACACTCACGTGTTGACACTGTCACAATCTCACTCTCATACCTCGCATTTTCACACTCTCACCTGCTCACAGTTTTTCTCACATTCACACTCACTCTCACACACTCACTCTCATACCCTCACATTCTCACACTCTCGCACCTCGCATTATCACACTCTCACCTGCTCAAACTCTCACTCTTTCACCGGCTCAAACTCTCACATGGTCACACTCTTGAATGCACAGTCTCACACACTCATGCTCTTATGCTCTTTCACATGCTCAAACACTCTCACACGCTCACCCCTTTTCACACGCCCACACACTCAAACCCTCATTTGCATACTCACGGGCTCACATTTTTACAAATTCTCATGCACATACTCCTGCACGTTTATACTCTTTCATACTGTCACGTTGTCAATAGCTCACTCTCACACCCTTACCTTTCCACACTCTCATGCTTTCAGGGGTTTTACCTTTTTTTACAGTAATATGCCCATGTGCACTCAATCATTTGTTGGAGATGCAGTATGCAGTCTTTGGTCTTCCCTGGGAAAATGGAAAGGGTTAAACGTGTGGAAAGTGCACAGGTCTCACATTCCCAGTGGCTCTCTGTCCTCTCCAGATGCCCATTTCAAACAGGTCATTGTTCTTCAATGCCTGAGTGTGGCTTTCCTACACCCTCCTGCAATGACAGCAGCACACACAAGCGGCATGACAGACAAACAGTCGGCCGTCTTCTCCATCCATCATCCCCCCTTTCACCACGGATGTGGGGGAGCCGCATAACTGCGGCTGGGAACCCTTTTGTGCCCCCCCGCCAGGGGATGTGGTCTGGACTACGGCCCAGCAGAAGCATCTGTATGGAGAACCAAAAATAAACAAATGAACTCGCAATGCCATAAAAATGACAATGCTGCATATATTGTTTTGAATTTTTTGGTTTCGCTGTTGTGCACATGAAAACCTCAAAAGTGCATGAAACTTCAGAAGATAAGTCAACTGCTAACATGATGACCTTTCCTAGAGAAATTCAGGAGCAAAAGTTGTACGATGCATCTCGTTTTACATCGAGGAGGAGCGTGCAACAGGACTTCGATGACAGGAATATACCAGGAGGAAGACAGGAGGTCTCAGCCTGTTCTCACCGTGACAGCATCTACCACTCGTCCTTGTAAATGTCAAACACATTTTCAACCTGCATAATTGAAATCGAGGGGGTAAAAATGAACAAACTGGGGTGCATAAAAAAGCAGGAACAGTAATTGGCTGATTCCTGCTCCCTTCCCCTTTGACCCCATGCTTGGTTTCTGGTCATCTGACAGTGCTTTCTGCATTTGCCATGAGATCGCCATCTTCTCCAGCTTAGCTACCTTTGCCAGGTTGTTTTAATCAGTCTCCATCCATACCTGTCCCCACCCTGCCAATGCCCAAGCCCTGTGACTCTGTGTGTTCATCTAAGGTTTGATGCTCTTAAGGAAAGGTATAGGAGCAAAGGTCTCACAATCATACTGTTAAATAAAGGCTCAACATAAAAATCCTTTGTACTGTATTTTTAGCAGAAATTCCACTACAAAGATTAACACTGCTGCGTGGTTGCTGACTTATCAATATATCAAGCATGGGCTGTGTGATCAAGGATGATGCAGAGACATAATCTTCATCATGGATAACTGAAGCGACCCCTTGAGTGGCTCCCTCTACTGTCACCTTAATGGCATTACACACAGACACATACACTGACCTTTAGCAGGAGATTATATGGGACGACACCCAACATAAGGTGAGATAAGATATGACTTTATCGAGGCCTGTTGGCAGTTACGTAGGAGAGTATTTTATATTGGGGGTGATGCACCGTAATGAAAAAAGAGGTCTATTTCTTGGGGGAATTAATTAAACAGTAGAGGTTATATCCCCCCCCCATCCAGTTCCTATGCCCCAGCCTGTGAGAGGGAAACAATTTTTTTTGGGAAGCCTACAGCAGCGGTAGTTGGTAGGGGGCGCTGTTCCCTTCAAATTATAAGGACAGTGCCAATCGCATTTTCAGGGGCATTACTGCATTGCTGCAGCTGGCATGCTGGGGCCCCTGTACCGTTTCAGTAGAGGCTCGCTTGGGTTTGTGCTAAGTGCCACATTTTTGTTATGTTATTGTGAATGAACATTTCCGAAATTAAACATTAAAGACGGAAGAGTGATCCCCGCAGTGTGATTCTCCTTTGTCTGGGGACCCTCCCAGACAGGATTTGTTGCGAAAGTGATCAGTTGGCACTGGGGGAATGAGTTGTGACGCACACAGACAGCTCAAAGACACTGGAAGGTTTTTGTGACTGTGAGAACAGGCTCTTATTTCAGAATGAACCCAAGATTTAATCCACATCCTTTCAAAACTTTGAGGAAAACTACTAGATTCTATGCAAACATTTTTTGCCTGCTTGCAAAATTTATAACTACGGGATACAGTTTTAATGATGAAAAATGTATGTAAAAAAACCTGCTACCTCGACCAGGTGCTGGAACCACCATAAGTCCCAGAACACTGGACTAAAGTCTGCATAGATATATCCGTAGCGTAAACAGTCTGTTTCATATAACATCAACATCATGGTGATATCTACTCTCAGCCAATATCTCACTGTGCCTGCTGTAAATGCCATCTATGGTATGAGATGAACTGTCATCTCAAGCTGGTTTTATATTCGCAGGAAAAGTCATAAAGCTTTATTACTGATCTTGCCTGACTGAGAATAAAATATCTGCACATTAACATTCCATCTCGTCAGAAAAAGCACATTAGGGAGATTAGTGATTTATTTAGCCGGAGGGGCTTTATTGACAGGTGTTCTTTGATGAAGCCCCCAGTAAGTCCCTTGGATGAATGGATGTATTTATCAGAAGCTGGATATGACGTTTTCGCAAACCCTTATTGTCTGGAATTTCTGTTAAGGAAAATCGATCATCTTGTAATTGGGAGGTGTAATAGAAACATATCATCTTACGGGTAAAAAGTAAAATGTGAATTTTTCACTCCCAGTTCTCCTGCTCCAGAAGCAGTTTCGTAATATGAAAACTTGGTCAGAGCACTGAGATGCGATGCTTGTACGCTGGGGCTCCGAGGAGATGCGATTGTCATGTGATCATGTCACTTGTCCCCAGGGTCACCATCACTGGCCAAATTAAAATCCAATTTGATCTATGCCCACCTGGTCTTTTTCTGTTGTTTTGGTTGGTTACAGTGGGAGTTGGAGTT
>JAABNY020000032.1:20450127-20461257 GCA_015164015.2 Brevimyrus niger
TCCAAAAGAAAAAGGTGACATACGCGGTAAACCCCCAAACAACCCCCCCCCCCCTCACACGCACACACACACACGCACACACACACACACACACACACACACACACACACACAAGCACACACGCAGAGGTTTAAGTGTTTGGGAGTGTTCGTGGGATCTTTGATGGCCATAAAGTCTGTTTCATAAATGCCCATCAGACTTTGATACTTTCACATTTTGATACTTGTGTGACATCACCTGGCTGGAGTAAACACAATAAACAGTGAAATGCAACAGTCAAATAGCCAATACCTGCAATGACGTCCTGCACATTTGCAGTAACACCATGCAGTGTGAGCATGGGTTCATAATAATGGGAAGGCAGCGAATGCAAAATGTCAAGCGAGCCATTTCCTGGCTCCGGCAATTGTGCTGTATGGTGCTGATGATTCCCAGCTTTTTTGTCTTCATTACTCTACCTGGATACATTCACAATGACCTCGTTTCCCTATCAGCAGAAAGGAAAATAAAATAGAAACTCGTTCCAAGAGGAGGTTTAAAAAAATTGGCATTGAAGTGTTTTAATATTATTATTTTATTTTATTTTAAGTTTGACTGATATCCTCTGGTCAGGTGAAGGTTGTCAGGTTAGAGTATTAAACAGTGGTATGTGCACTGGTTCTGTTTTAGGCTGTCTGCAGGTCTGTCTTTACAGCACAAGTGGGATTTCCAGTGGAAATCCTGAATCTCCCCTCTGGCCTGGGTTACTGTCCCCAGGTTGTGTGACTTCTCCGCTCTCCTTCTCCTCATATAGGCATGCTAAAGTTATAGTCCTTATGTTATACGCTCACTATGACTTGTGTCAAACTGGTCATGGCTGCCCAAAATGCTCCTCTTTTTTCTCCACTTGAGATGCACTAAGTAGGTCATTCTGCAGCTGTGAATTGTGGTCACTATAGATTCCTGTGTGGAGCTACTCCTGGCTTGGAAAAGGGCATTTATTTTGGAAGGCAAGTGGAACAGAATGCTCCCCAGCATAAACCAGATGGTATAAATTATGGGGCATCTAGCTGTACTATTGTATTTTTTTAATTAACCTTGATCTCCTGGCAAAGCAAACCAAAAGCAAGAAAACCTGCCGATACCATTGTGTAAAATCAACAGCTACAGTACATTACAGTTGGAGATTTTGTAGAGAAGCTGACCACATGTGGTCTGGGATCCTGATGGTTTGCAATGCCCAAGAAGACCCTGCTCAAAACCTCAGTGCACAGTTCGATCCAGAAGACAGTCAGACCTCAATGACAACAATATTGCATTGTTGCAGGTCTATGGATGTTAACAATGTCTCCTGGAGAAATGCCTCAAATGACTTGGTATGTAATTTGTCTGCAAGAAGTTTCCTTGTTTAGAAGAACGAATGTACAGAGACCAAGGATACGCTGATACATGCTCTCCCATTCTGTCTTCCACCATGCCACTCTACAGCAGTCTGAACAAAGTCCTCAGCCTCCATAATCTCTGCGGCAGCCCTAAAAAATAAATTTAGCTATGCAGAGTAAATAACTCCACTTTAACCTTGTGGGAAAATACATCAATTTTGTAGCAAGGCTTGTTTGCATTTTTGATTGATAGGTGTGGGATGCGGAGTTGCAGCGGAGCGCAGAGGCCTGGGCCCAGACGTGTCTATGGGAACATGGGCCTGCTAGCCTCCTACCACAGATTGGGCAGAACCTCGGCGTTCACTGGGGCAGGTCCGTGTCCAGCCAGGACCCCCTAGAGCAGCATTTCGAAACACAGCGTCGTGGCGACTTTCCATCCATCGCCTTTGCTAATCTCTCAATTTATCACGCAAAAGTTCTCACATCAAGAGACTGATTTGCATGTGTTCATGACTGTGCAGTGTTGATTTTATATCAATGATGTCATGGTGACGTTGCTTGTTTGTTGAAAAGCCTCCGTAACAGTGTGTCTCTGTAGGTACCGGCCCCCGACTTTTCACGTCCAAGCTTGGTATGATGAAGTGAGGGACTACATTTACCCCTACCCGCAAGAGTGTAACTCTTACTGCCCCTTCCGCTGCACGGGGCCAGTCTGCACTCACTACACACAGGTAAAGAACGGGGGATCAACAGGGTCAGTCTAATAAACAGTCAGGAATCTGTCAGGAAAAACACTTTGAATCACTTCTGCTACTGCAGTGTAGGACTTTCAGCCCCCCAAAATCAGTGCGCCATCATGTGGCATTAACCTGAATCAACAACACATTTGCAGTCTTCTCTAATGTTACAGGCCTCAGCTTCACGTACATCAATTGTTTGTCTGTGAAATTCAGTTTTTATTGTTTTTTTTATTACTTTTTCATATTTTATGATCCTTTGTTTTGTATATTAGACTAAGTCTTCTAAGTCAATAGACAACAATACAGATGTAAAAAGAGATGGAAGATACTTTACTATTCATACTACAGTATATGGTCCCTGGTTATACCTCGTCCAGCCTAACCCTTCTGTTTCACCTGCTGAATGATAAATATTTCAATATAGAGTAGATAACATGAACAGAGGAGAGGCATCAAATGGGGAAAAGACTGGAATGGATAACCATGTAAAGTCACATGACACTTAAATTTCTTGTCATTGGGCGATTTTCCTGCGATGCCTTGCTGTGATTTGATCAGCTTGTGTGGGCGACCAGCAGCCGTGTGGGCTGTGCGATCAACGTGTGCCACAACATGAATGTCTGGGGACAGATCTGGGCCAAAGCCGTGTATCTGGTCTGCAATTACTCGCCGAAGTGAGTACGCCCCCTGCTGTATGACAGGAGAATCAGCCTTTAGGAGGCTTTTTTTTTCCTAATATCGTATTTCTGCCAAGAGTCAAAGACAGAATAAGTTTGCGCACTAATTCCTGCACTAATGCTTGTTCCCTTGTGTCCACCCAGGGGGAATTGGTGGGGTCACGCCCCATATAAACATGGCAGACCCTGCTCTGCCTGTCCCTCTAGCTACGGAGGGGGCTGCCGGGACAACCTATGTTACCGAGGTACCTCTGCAGCCAGCGGCGATCAGTAGCTACCGCAGAGCGTCTTACTCCCAATGAGAGTCGAGTGCTGCCCCGTGCCAATAATGCTAATAATGCAGGGAGGCCTGGCGCCACATAATCACCAAAGTGATAATGATCAAACAATCATTTTTTGCACCATTATGTGCCACATTCTAACTATGTGCGTGGCGTGCCGCCACGCGTGTCCGACCGCAGCTGAACGACGCAGCGTCAGCGGTGAACAA
This sequence comes from Brevimyrus niger, assembly GCA_015164015.2. Lineage (NCBI taxonomy): Eukaryota > Metazoa > Chordata > Actinopteri > Osteoglossiformes > Mormyridae > Brevimyrus > Brevimyrus niger. Next base: position 20,453,396 of record JAABNY020000032.1, read on the forward strand.
GTGATCCATTCTCTCATATCGGGTTTTGCAATCGCTCCTTGCTAAGGCCTACGGAATGAAACAGTTCGGTTGTACAATGAAGTTGATGGTGAACATCTGTCTGCAGATGCAGGAGACCATTTACCCCCTGAAGAAAGAGAGGAGAGTAACTACGTTGAACCGGAAGCTTCCAGAAGTCAAGGGACTTGGCTGGGGTCTCCAACAGCATCTCCGAGGGAGGATCTGGAAATTAACACAGTGGTCAATACACAGCAGATGTGTAAGAATGCCTTTTACACATATATAGTCAAACTCTTGACCTGGAACAGGCATTGTGGCTCATAAATAAATCATGTTTGAAGCCCACTTTTTTCAGTAGCAGTGGTAAGACATTCATACTGGGCTGTTAATGTAATCATTGCTGCTTATAATGTCACTGTGCAACAGGTAGAGCTGTGCAATGAATCAAATTCGAATCAGGATTACAATTATGGCTTCCTACGATTATGAAAAAATGATAATCGAGAAAAAACAATATTTGTTTGCATCTCATATTGAAATGATGCCCTACTTTATCTTGCGTAATAAATCCTGATTGATGCACTAATTTTTCAGTAGTGCGCTTTGCCCCTCCTTAAACGCTTTTGGCAAATTCCCTACAGCACAGCAGTCAAAACGCGTTTGCGGTAGAAAAGTCATGAAGGGTACCTTTACTTGACAAGAGGTAAACACACATCAGTTATTTGGAATCATTTTGGTTTCTACGAATCAGACCAACAACAGATAATTAGCAAAAAATGCTTCAAAGCTGTTTCTGCACCACAAGGCAACACGACCACTTTATTTAACCACTTTAAGCTTAATCACAAAGTGGTCTATTACCATAAAGAGGTCTATAAATGTGAGGCAAGCTCATCAACTCGTACTGCACGCAGTCATCCATTAAGCACACCCTCTAAAATGCAATCGTGTATCCCTCAAGTTCTCAAAAACATCGAGATATACGGATGCCATGACATATTATTTAGAAAAAGAGAGGGTCTTCAGCACAGCTGGAAATACTGTCTTGTGCCATCGTGCATCACTGAAGCTAGATCATGTAAAACAGGGCTGCCCAATCCTGCTTCTGTTCAGTATGAGAACCTTCAACATTGGAGCTGAACCTAAACTCTGCAGAGAGGTAGCTCTCTGGGAACAGGATCGGGCAGCTCTGATGTAAACAAGCTAGTTTTTCTTGCTAAAAATCTTTAAGTTGCGATTTTTATATCATTGGATAAGCTGAACTTCAGAGGACCATTCAATTCAGTATAATTAATTCATTTAAAATATATGTTATCTTAATTAAAATTGCAATTTTGTTTCAATTCAATTTCAATATAAGTGTATAGGTTTCATTATTAAGATTCAATAAATACAATGTCTCTGCAGTCAAGAGTATTTGTGGGAAATAATTGTGGTAGATAATCATGATCTCAATATTGGTCAAAATAATTGTGATTATTATTTTTGCCATAATCAAGTAACTCTAGTAGCAGCCCAGCAAAACATTTGCTGCTGTCCATCTAGCTGCAGGATTTTGCTCTGTTTTGAGAGGAAACTGTTTGGTCTGTGTTTACTTTTGAGAAGCTGGCATTGACCATGATGGCTTTGAAATCGCATCCTGTCATGAAAGGGGCCCCTGCAGGAAGCTGGGACACCCCGCTGGTGACCTCTGTGACCTTGTGATATTCCTAAGTTAGTCATTGAAGATTCTGGGGGAGACATGTTCTCACCCTCAACGAGGTGCTCTGCTTCCACTCCGTATTCGCTTCATTCTCTTCAAAGCCGGGTACCTTGGACTGAACTGTAAGGGTCGACATCAAACGGCATCTCCTGAGGTCCTTCTGGTTACTTTTGGAATCATTAACTTTCTGCATCACCATTCCTAAACTGATTTTGTGCATGGTGTGGGTGCACCTGCAATCCCCATGATTATTTAAAAGATTAAATAAATTATATTGATGATGTCATGATGACGTGGCTCGTATGCTAACAAACCTCCATAACACCATGTGACTCTGTAGGTACCAGCACCTAACGGTTTATTTTAAATGCAGATTTTAAATGTAGATCGCTGCTTTTTTTAAAAAAAAATAAAAAATAAAAATTCAGTCTGTGATGTCACACAAATGATGTCTCACAAATTGAAGTGTACAGTATTTTTTAAATGTTTCTTCAGCACAGCTGGTGACATGTGACACAAAGCTGCGAGATCAATGCAAGGGAACCTCATGCAATAGGCAAGTAACATGTAAAACCCATCAACTGTGGAAGTTATTTGGCGTTGTTGTGCAGACTTACAGAGCAGTTTTAATCAATATGCTTCATTTATTAATAAAAAGTATATTCTTTTGCATAGGTATGAATGCCCTGCAGGCTGCCTGCACAGCAAAGGCAAAGTCATAGGAACTGTTTACTATGGGATGGTAAGTATTTTATAAGCATCTGTCATGTTGTCACAGCTCTTGGACAAGCAGGAGCTTGACTTTGAAGATCCAGTATGTGTTTGAACAGGAAACTCTGATGGTATTATAACCTGATCTCTGGTTCTGCGTTTAGTCTGACGGTGTTATAACCTGATTTTTGGTTCTACATCTGTTCTGACTGTGTTATAACCTGATCTCAGGTTCTGCATCTGCTCTGACTGTGTTACAACCTGATCTCTGGTTCTGTATCTGCTCTGACTGTGTTATAACCTGATCTCTGGTTCTGCATCTGCTCTGACTGTGTTATAACCTGATTTCTGGTTCTGCGTCTGTTCTGACGGTGTTATAACCTAGTCTCTGGTTCTGTATTTGCTCTGACTGTGTTATAACCTGATCTCTGGTTCTGCATCTGCTCTGACTGTGTTATAACCTGATCTCTGGTTCTGCGTCTGTTCTGACGGTGTTATAACCTAGTCTCTGGTCCTGTTTCTGTGCTGGATTTGTTATTATTGAGTAGTTACAGCCCTAAGTCTGCTGTGTTTTTTATTTTCATAGCAGTCCAGTATCTGCAGGGCCGCCCTGCATCATGGTGTCATCGACAATGAGGGCGGCTGGCTAGATGTCACCAGGCAGGGGAGGCAGCAGTATTTCATAAAGTCCCACAAACACGGGGTGCAGTCTCTAGGGTGGGTGCCACTGTACGCCGTTTACATTAAAGTGTAAGATAGCAAATGAGTAATACAGATACCCCTGGGTTTGCACACTTTAAAAATATGCTGCATATTATATACAATGTAGAAAAAATACAAATAAATGGATTGTTTGCTATTTTCCTGACGCCGCTCATTTCCTTTGTTTTCATCCACAGAAAATACCAAAGTGCCAATTCCTTCACAATATCCAAAGTTACAGGTTTGTGTATTAACCGTCTGCAAAGACAATGTAAGATTTTAACACTGGAGTGTCCATAAAGCGGCCGTGTCACGTCTGTCTTCCAGTGAAAGCAATAACTTGTGAAACTACCGTTGCACAGCTGTGTCCCTACGAGGAACCAGCACGCCACTGTCCCAGGTAAAGGTCGCTGGTGCTCGTGTCTCCTGAGGACCCTGAGATGCAGCAAACTGCTCACATGGCGCCTCCTGTTCTTACAGGGTGAGCTGCCCGCGAAATTGCCTGCAGGCGAATGCCCACCGTGCCCCAGTCATCGGGACGCGGGCATACTCAGACGTAAGTCAGCCCTCCCCCACATCTGGACAGTCAGGGGGGGAGAGGTGTACCTTAAAGCCCCTTCCCCAGTCTCATTTTAGAAACAGTGAGGCTTCGGTAGAAGCTCATTGGTGGGGGAGGGCTGTAACCAGATAAGAAGGAGGTCAGAGAACACAAACAGTGCTAGAGAGGAGCGGGACTGTGGGATGGGCCTTAGCCAGCGAGGATCTTTGTGCGTACCTCTGTCCTGCCGATGTGATACATACAGGTAAGCCACTTCTTCTTCCATTCGGTTCCTTTCTAGATGCACAGATATCTCGCGTTGCCGATTAAACGAGAGATGCGAACGCAGTGTTTACCGCCTCACTTTCGAGAGGTTTATCCGGGGTGATTCATGCAAGCCTCCTCTTTCTCAGAGGTCCAGCATATGTCGATCAGCCATCCATGCTGGGGTCATCCAGAACCACCCCGCAGGATACGTAGATGTGATGCCCATGGAGCAGAGTGGACGGTACACTGGCTCGTACCAGAACGGGGTCTTCTCCGAGAGGTATGGGGGGGGGAGGGGTACATGTGGACCCCAGTCACATGGCCTAATTGTCTGTTTGGCACCCCCGACCTGAGACTAGAGGTCTTACTTGTATGTGGCATGTGCCAGCCTCTGAGCATAACAAAGCCATCATAGGATAGGAACAGCTGCTCCCCTAAGCTTGCAAATCATACCAAAACCAGATTAGGTGGCACAACCAAGACCCTGCTTGGACAGTCACCTTGTGGGATGGATGAGTGGCCTCTAGTGGGCCTCTAGCAGCCTTGCCTCTAACCTAGCGGAGGCCCTCAGCATTCCTAGCTACTCTGTTAGGCCGTTCTTTGCTTTGGGAACCCCTGATAGCCCCACATACCTGGTCTGGTTCACCGGGACTGAAATATGGAGAGCAGCCCGTCTTGTTAGTACCAGTTTTAACTGTATTAAATATCTCCCCCACCCCTTCCAGCATGCAAAATCCCGCTGGAGGAAAGGCGTTCAGGGTGTACGCAGTGATCTGAGTCCGAATGGTGAGGGGAAGAAGGACCTCCATCCATCGAGGGATCTTTACATGTGTGGAGATACTTCATTGCCCTCATCCCACAAGGAGCACCAGATGCCCACAAAGTGTAGCTTCCCAGTGGGACAAACTAGTGCCATTTAAATGTAAATATGTATGGTGAGCTTCAGATTTTCTGATGTACATAGCTGTAGTAGACAGCTGTAGAGAGTCTGCTGTGCAGATCGCACATGTCGTTGTTATGCTTCCAAATACCTGAGCTGCCATCTAGGGGTCATGGTGACCACTGCAGGTATCTGCAGATGGAGTCCCCCTGGACCTCTGCATCAGGCGGACTCCCTGGGTATGGGCTTGTACCCACGGAGATTCAGCCGCCGCCCCATTGGGCGGACAGGACGGTGGCTCACTGGCATGATTGTACCTTAACAGTCCTCTGTCGTTATTTTTTATTACTTTGTCATAAGAGTTTAAAAGGTGGGACATTTTCCATTTTATTTTTATAATCTCTGACAAATGCTGTTTGGGGGGGGGGCGCTGCTGTGCTTTGCGTCATATTTCTGGAAGGCTCTGTGATCCTGTAAAACTCTCCTGCTGGTTCGGAGGGTTTGGACCGAGGTCTCGTCCAGATCCGCTCATATCCATCACGTCATACAAACCGCACCCACACATTCTAAGAAGGCCCCTGTTTCCAGATCCTTTACATTTAAACCTTCTAACTCATATCAGGATGAATGTTCCATATTTAATAATGGTAACAGTGATGTGTTCATGTTACAACACTAAGCTGTTTGCAAATGTTGCAATTTTACCTTATTAGCATTTAAAGTCTATAATCACCTGATTTCTCCACGTTTTCATGTGTCTATTAATTTATCCACAACCTCACACATCTAGTCAAGCTTTGTTCTGTTTTCATTAAAATATTTCAGAAATATGAGGTTCCATACATTAATGACTCTTTGTTCGTTGCTGTGAAGATCTGGACATGGTTCTGAAATTAGTTCCTGTTTTCCCGCCATCCTGGCTTCTGTCCGACTCGAAATGCTTGTTTATACAACTTTACTTTCCAGATCAATTAAATCCTGGCCTCAAAATATGAGCCCTGAGGGGCAGGAGAGAAGCTCTGCTCTGGAGAGAGAGGAAAGGAGACCTTCTGCTTGTTGGCTGTACAGACAAAGACATGCCTTATGCGTGTCGGGTTAAATCTCACCTTTTAGGTTCCTCTGCTGCTGTTCAGCTAGTGGCGGCTAAGCCTCACTGGCAGCACACAGGCTCCGGGTGCTGCTGCATTCAGCTGGGGCCCCACTGTGTGGTCTGGTGGGACCCTCGCATTGGCTCCAGGGCACAGCTATTTAATGTGCTGTAACGCAGTTACACTCGCATGGGTGAACGTGAGATTATGTTGATCTGTCCGTTTGCGCAACTGAACAGAAAGAGTTTTATGTTGCAGAGGAAACCATGGAAACGAAATGCACAAGCTTGCAGTTAGATGACATTGATCAGTACGTGACGCAGTGTGCTTCATTGCATCATTCTTTATTTCAACCTCTGTCCTTCAGCCTCTAGCACTAAACTTCATTACATACTTTTGTCAGAACCAGCTTGCAGTTCTGTCCATTCATATAGTTTGATGATAGAGTGTAAACTGGCTGTAGTTCTACACTATTATCTCTAATCACTCTGCTACTCAGCACCATGCTTGTGAGCAGAAACTCAGATCCTCGGTGGTGTGATGAAGGATAAGCTGCAGCTGAACAGGGGATTTGGGGTTTCAGTCTCTTACTCCAGATGGGCCATTCCTCAACAGACTGCTGAATTTCACAGTACAATTGCAGGGCTGGACTGGTAAAATGAGGTGACCTACTATACATTTCGCCGAGTGTGTGTGTTGGGGGGGGTACCCATAATGAATTTTTACGGCCAACAAACCCATCGGCCCACTGGAAAAATACCCAGCATGCCAGATGGCCAGTCCAGGCCTGGCCCTGAGACAGGGGGCCGCAGCTCCGGAAGCCGAGAGTGGATGAGGAATACTGACTGGGAGCCCTGGTCTGCTGAAGGAGCCCTTATCTGGTGTGACTCAAAGCATCATGGAGTCAGACCCTATCCCCCCTTATAATGGTTTGTGGGGTCTGCAGCATGGCCTGGGCTGAGGTAAAGGCTTCGGGTTTAAGTAAATGATAGAGTTTATTGGGGAACATCAGAACTTAAAGAGGGACTGCGTCTCTTGTGCCAAATCAGAGCAAATCACCTCCAACTCAAACACTGGAAATGTACAAATCAGGCCAAATGCCAGTGTCACTATAAATGCGCCCATCTGACTCCATTTAAACTGTGCCCAGGTGATCAGTCTAGTCAGAGTCAGCTGGGTTTCAAGAACAGGGGCATGTGTTGCCATGGGGATGCTGGGCTATCGCCATGGTGATGTGAGAGGTGCAGCCCCTTGTCATTGTTGTCTTTCACCGACAGTTATAATCCTGTTACTAAATCAAACACTTCGAATAACTGGGGCCATAACCCACGATGACCCAGCTGTGCATGAGAATAAAGATCCCCTGGGAGATCACTCACTGCCCAGAGAGCATGCTCGGTATTAGTTAGAAAGACGAGGAACAGGATATAGGAAGACAAGGAACAGAATATAATTTTAAAACTGCAGTTCGAGATCTGGGGTGGTGCAGTGGCACAGTGTTTAGCGCTGATGCCACCTCACAGTGAGAAGGTCCTGGGTTCGGTCCTGGGTTCGGTCCCGGGTTCGGTCCCGGGTCCTTTCTGTGTGCAGCTCGCACGCTCTCCCCGTGCTCACGCGAGGTTTCACCAGGGGCTTTGGTTTCCTCCCACAGTCCAAAAGTGTGCAGGATGGGTTGACTGGTGAGTCTAAATTGGCCCTGTAGTTATGCGAGTGTGTGTGTGTCCTGCAGTGTGTGTGTGTGCCCTGCAGCGTGCGTGTGTGTCCTGCAGTGTGCGTGTGTGTCCTGCAGCGTGCGTGTGTGCCCTGCAGCGTGCGTGTGTGCCCTGCAGCGTGTGTGTGTCCTGCAGTGTGTGTGTGTGTCCTGCAGCGTGTGTGTGTGCCCTGCAGTGTGTGTGTGTGCCCTGCAGCGTGCGTGTGTGTCCTGCAGTGTGTGTGTGTCCTGCAGTGTGTGTGTGTGCCCTGCAGTGTGTGTGT
>JAABNY020000032.1:20462224-20472741 GCA_015164015.2 Brevimyrus niger
CCTGATAATATTTCATACGTTTCATATTGGCATGTGTTGAGTGTGGTGGAGTGTGGCTCCACCATAAAAGTCACTGGCTTTAGAAGCAGGAGTAACAGGAGAATATCATCTTACAGTTTGTAATTCGCTGGTCGTGTTACTCTGGATATGGAGTGCATCACCTGACGTTGAACTTCTCTGATTCTTACTTAGCAGGGAGAACTGCACAGCTGATAGTCCAAGATTTATGAGATCTGTGAGGTGTACGAGACCCCCTGAGGTTCTTCACCATGGGCATCTCCAAAGTAGGTGTGGGTGGGCTGGCTCTGTGTCTTCTGCATTCCCTCGGGCACCTTCCTCAACAGAGAGGTATTGGGGCACCTCCCCAAAGCAATATACCCATTTCCAGGGCCTGATCCATCTGGGTCCTTCCCCTCCAAATTCTTCTGCACCTGTTCCCCCCATGTGATTGACTGGTTTACAGGATGGGTCACATGGGCGGCTCCCCAGTGAATAGCGCCCCCTGGATTTATTATAAAGAAGGGATGCAGCTGAAACTCTGAATGCAGACGACACACCAGATGTGTGATTTAATGCTGCGGCACTTGGATTTTTGGACTGCAGGCACTGATTCTGTATGTATAAGGGCCACAAGATGCATCTGATAGGAGAGGGATCCTGGAAACAGCTGTGAGGCGTTTGACTGTCAGCCATGTTTTGGCGATCGTCCCTTTCCAAAATAATCTGAACTTTTTTGTGGTGATAAATTATTGTGACCCAGTGGAAGGATCAGTGTGCATCCACCGCCAAGCCCCCCCACCCCAACCACCGGCCTTTTCCTGCCCCGCTGGCCCGTTAACCATGTCATTGTGGTGACCACTTCCAGAACCTTAAATTGCTCCACTTCCTGCATTTCTGGGATACTTCCCAAGGGTCATTTTATGGCTGATTTTCACACCCAGCTGATGTGCCTTGTACCATATGCATGTGGATTTCGTGAAAGGTGATGGGAAGGGGGTAAACTGCACATCAAATACACCTGCTATTATTTACCTGCCATGTTTATATGAAAACCAGGCTGCGACTGAAATGAGTATAAAGATCTCCTGGAGAAGCTCTGACTGCCTGGAGGAGTTTGAGCCAACAGCACGTTTAAGAAACTAGGCAATTTGTTAGGCGTTTCAGTGAAATACTTCAGTCAAAAATCACTTCCGGTCTTATAACTGTAGGCATGATTTTTTTGGTTTTATGGAAGCCTGATATATTTTTCTTCTGGCTATAAAATTAAACTTCCATTACTCACAAAAGCAGGAAAGATGATGGATGATGCTTCTATGCCATGGAAAAACAATCCTTCAGCCGACCAGCTCTATGCCTGCAAACAATGTGGAGAATTATGCAAAACGTACTGAAAAATGACTGTTCCTTCTCGTTCCATTGGCTTTAATCAGTTAAGATATATTATACTCAGGCAGAGTTTTTGTTCCCAGACTAAAATAAAATAAAACTAAATAACATACGCAATGAGTTAAGGATAAAGTAAAATTTTAATATGACAAATGGCAACGCTCTCTAAAAATGTAGTTACTAAGTGGACAACTAAACATCAACCTGTTGGATAAATGAACAACAGCAAATGAAAAATTATATAGCTGAAGAAATAACTTGTGAACAACTTTGCCAAATATACAGTTGAACAAACAATAGCTGAACAGTAGAAAAATACCCAATGAAGCAATTCTTTGTTACAGTGTAAGGTATATGGTCCTCAGTATATCAGGGCTGGTGAACAGCAGCTTACAGGAGTCTGATAGATGCATGCAGACCGAATCCAGCTGAGATACGCTGGCTATACCACCCCCCTTCTTTGGTGGAACTCCTGCTCCAATAAGAAAACATCACAAATAAGAGCAAAAAGTATGAGCCCAGCAGTAAGTCCTGGACTGACTGAGAAAGGAAAATTATGTCACCTTGGAAACGGAATATGATGTCACCTGTTTTTCATCTCCTGCAGATGAACGGAGCCTTTGCTCTAAGCCATGTAATGGCCCATATGTGTTTAAACTCTGGAAGCTGAAGTAAATAAGTTTCTTAGACATAAAGCATCATGGTTAAGCACAGTCATTTTGTACCTGATTTTGAATAGATCCTAACCATTATAAAATATTAATTGTTTAATGACTGACTTAGTAGGTAATGTGTTCATGTTTAACACATAATATAAAATCCGTGCATAGGATGACCTCAGTGTGGCCATATAGCTATCACTGCTGGACAGCCCATGTTCTGTTATCCAGTGATGATGCAGGTGGTTTTAAATGGAAACTGGGAGCCCTAGATCCAATATATGGCAAGAAGCAAATGTTGCTCAGACTTGTGGCTTGTTTTGAGACTTTCAGGCTGGGAGTTTTACTTACACAGAAATATTTTGAGGGCAGAATGAAAAGTAATTGGTTCAGAGAGATAACCAATCAGATTATAGGGAAGCTGGGTCCAAGCAACTAGAGGAGGCAGGACCAAGACATCTGATTGGTTGGTCTGACAACTGACCAAGATCTGACTGGTTATGTCTCTGAATCAATCATTTTTCATTCTGTCCTAAAAACGTTTTTCTGTAAGTAAAAGTCCCATAAGTATATTTCAGCACCTGCTACGTGAATCCATATAACTCTTCCGTAGGTTCTTTAATTCATTTGTTTGACTGTGTCCTGTTCAGTTCTAGTTCTGTTCTCCTGGCCCCGGTGTCATTGTTCCAGTCTCCCGGCTCCAGTAGTTATTCTTTCTTGAGTCCACTTCTTGTGCTCCTCATTCCAGAGCCATCCATCCAATCAGCAGCCCTGAGGTCTGGCGACTTCCTGTTTCCTGTGGTGTTCTACCTACACTAAAGGGCTGTGGCTGCATTAAGCTGGCAGTGTGGCTGCATTGAGCTGCTTCTTATTGCATCTTGTCAGCCCCATTATAAAATGTGCTGTTTGACCAGGGAACTCCCCGAACCATTAACAGTCTTGGAAGTAGCATCAAGCCATGAATGGAAATGAACTTGGACTGCACGCGATAAGCCAGGCACAGACAGGATTATTAGGAACACCTGTTCAATTTCTCATTAATGCAATTATCTAATGAACCAATCACATGGCAGTTGCTTCAATGCATTTAGGGGTGTGCTCCTGGTCAAGACAATCTCCTGAACTCCAAACTGAATATCAGAATGGGAAAAAAGTTGATTTAAGCAATTTTGAGCATGGCATGGTTATTGGTGCCAGACGGGCCGGTCTGAGTATTTCACAATCTGCTCAGTTACTGGGATTTTCACGCACAACCATTTTTAGGGTTTACAAACAATGGTGTGAAAAAGGAAAAACATCCAATATGCGGCAGTCCTGTGGGTGAAAATGTCTTGTTGATGCTAGAGGTCAGAGGAGAATAGGATGACTGATTCAAGCTGAAAGAAGAGCAACTTTGACTGAAATAACCACTCATTACAATCGAGGTATGCAGCAAAGCATTTGTGAAGGCACAACACACACAACCTTGAGGTGGATGGGGTACAACAGCAGAAGACCCCACCAGGTACCACTCATCTCCACTACAAATAGGAAAAAGAGGTTACAATTTGCACAAGCGCACCAAAATTGGACAGTCGAAGACTGGAAAAATGTTGCCTGGTCTGATGAGTCTCGATTTCTGTTGAGACATTCAAATGGTAGATTCAGAATTTGGCATAAACAGAATGAGAACATGGATCCATCATGCTTTGTTACCACTGTGCAAGTTGGTGGTGGTGGTATAATGGTGTGGGGGATGTTTTCTTAGCACACTTAGGCCCCTTATAGTGCCAATTGGGCACCGTTTAAATGCCATGGGCTACCTGAGCATTGTTTCTGACCATGTCCGGATGACTTTATGTCTACCATGTACCCATTCTCTGATGGCTATTTCCAGCAGGATAATGCACCATGTCACAAAGCTCAAATCATTTTTGTTTCTTGAACATGACAATGAGTTCACTGTGCTAAAATGGCCCCCACAGTCACCAGATCTCAACCCAATAGAGCGGAATGGGAGCTTCGTGCCCTGGATGTGCATCCCACAAATCTCCATCAACTGCAAGATGCTATCCAACAATATGGGCCAACATTTCTAAAGAATGCTTTCAGCACCTTGTTGAATCAATGCCACGTAGAATTGAGGCAGTTCTGAAGGCGAAAGGAGGTCAAACACCGTATTAGTATGGTGTTCCTAATAATCCTTTAGGTGAGTGTATATCCACATAAAAAGAAACAGCTCACAGAAAAGTTACATTTGTGTGCCGACGCAAAAACAAAGGACTCGTGGGCAGGCGTAAGGAGAGTGAAAAAGGACTTTATTAAATCAAAACAAACAGGAGCTCAGAAACAAACTGGGACCACGAGGGGTCCAAACAGGAGTACTAGCATGCGGAAGGCCACAGGTGGCAGGAGGATAGATATTAATGATTAGACTGGGGTTGACGAGACAGATACTTTCATACAAAGATTAACGAGCAACAGGCATGTCTCATTAGGGCCATGTTGGAGAGGAGACTGGAGGGTCAGGCAGACATGACAGTTTGGTGAGTGATTTAAGAGTACTAGCATTTGTATGGTATGGATGGTGGATCTATAACATAGAAATTTGGGAGGCAAAAGAGGAGATCAGAAGTAGTGTAGTCTATTTTTTTATTTCTTTCTTTCCCTTAAAAACAATTGTACCTACACTGTACAAAAAAAACTCTAAAACAAATCTTCACATCTGCACCAGCATCTCCAGCCTTACTCCATGCTGCGCCCCCCTCAGACAAAGGCCAGTGGCCCAATACAACCTTCTGGTAGCTGTAGCACCACCTCGTAGTTCACACTAATCACCCTCCAAAAATAAACAATAAAAAATTACTACAATAAATAAACACAAAACAAAAGACAATATCATTCTTTTGGTAGTGACTATGCGTATTACACCCAAACCCTGGAATCCCTCTCTAGAAATGGCTGTTCCTAAAAATTCTCCGCAGGTCCCCTCTTTGAAATACATCAAGTGGTTCCATCCTTCGGTTTATGTCGAATATAGAAGGGAGGTGAAACTGGATGGTGAACGCTCAACAGAATACAGAAGTGTGCTTCTAAAACTTCAGTAAATGCAAACTATGTTAACAGGCAAATGAATGCATTGTCACGTTTCCGTAAAAAAAGATGTGGAGTTTGTAGTATATCAGATTGTAGATTTCCTGATACCAAGACCTAGTCCAAGCAGTAAGGGAATGAAAGAACTAAAACTGTACAGAAGTGACATATGTAAGTGGCACAATAGAGGGAAAATTCAGTGTATTTTTAGTGATGGTGCTTATCAGCTTCCATTAAATCTCAGTACACCACCACTGTCACACCGAGCTGACGAGGGAGACACGAATCCAGAAGTACGGGGAAAGCCGGGTTTTAATAAAGCAAAGAGCAAGCAGTTACAGGCAAGAGTTAATACAGGTAATGCAGGAGAGCACTGCAGCCCGAATAATCGGGGAGGTGGTGCAGGGCAGGGGAACCCTCCTTGGGTTGGTGATCTGGCAACCAAGTCCAAGTGGGGTGAGCGGTAATCGTGGTCGAGAGACGAGAGCGTGGGTCGAAAGCCGATGAGTCCATCTGACGTATACACACAGGACTGGGTAACAGGAGGGCTGGACGACAAGGGAAGTCGGGCTCAGCAGGACTGGAGAATCAAGGACGGGAGCTGGACTAAGGAGGTAAGGGATAAGAAGTAAGGGTTTCACGAAAGGTAAACAGGCATGGATCAGGAACAAAGGAGCACTGAAGACAGACGAATGCTCAGTAAGGTTAGTCATTAGCACAATACTTCGCAGTTTGACTGCGATCTTTTCCCTCCAATTAGTCCTTAATGCCCGACACCTGGTTGACCCGCCTTCGTGGGCGTGACAACCACTTAGTCTGTGACAGCATTTTTAAAATGCTGAATGAGTAGAATTTGCTTATGGAAGAGTATAAGGTGACGTTTTATAATGAGCTCCACCTTCATGAGTAGATTTATAGGGCAGCTGCAGATATAATGTGAGAAACTCGCATATTCTAGGTATTAGATCCCTTATCGGGTTTTGGATAATAGATTGGACCAAATCTTGAAAATGGGTTGTTTAAAAAACAAAAACAAAAAGATTCTGACATCAGGTTGGATCATATAATCCAGTCTGGGTTTTAATCTATATTAAACCATTGTTAAAAACTTTTTAGTAGGATCGAGACAACTTTGATCCATTAAAAAAAGTATTCTGACCCCAGTAGTAGTGTGCATTTGGAGTGGATTTCAGCAACAAAATGTAATAAAACTTTAAAACTGATGAAAAAATTCTACATTTGCATCCTGTACTATATACATTATTTTGCCCTGGAGCCATTTCAGTAATAAAGTGAAGATGACTCACACTAAAGTTTAAAAAAAAATAAAAAATCCCCCAAACAGCCATCAATTCCAAACCAAAGTAATACATGCAATTTGAATTCTCATTCATAACTGCATGTCAATAAGAATGAAACAATCATCAGTAAGGAACACGTCACAAGTAGTCTAAGATTAAGTTTCTTATTGTCAACTATTGGGCATTTAGCCTGTTTATGATTGCAATTTCACTATTATAAAAAAGGAATCTGTTCATCAACCAATTTTTGTACGCAAACAAATTCATTTTTTTCACGAAATTTTTGGTTGTGAGCCAAATTGTGTGTAAACCACAGTATTTGTGAACTGTAGGCACCACTGTATAATGTAGACATGAGTCACGCATGCCTACATTATTCCACAATGTATTTGTGAATAACATCCATCCATCCATTTTCCAAACCGCTTATCCCTTTGTGAATAACATATATTTCTGTTGCTGGTCAGGTGAGAAGGTCTGATTGTTTAAAAGAAATTGTAAATAGAAATGAATGTTTATATTATTTTATTGTGCCATTTACTTTCTCTTTGGATAACAACACCTAAAGTGACCCCACGCTGGCTATTGTATATGTTGTTCTTTCCAGAATTAGTAGCCTACTTTGGGATATACTGTGTAGTCTGATTTAAAACATGGTGGTTCTGGATTTGGTAATCTTGTAAAGTTTGTATCTGAATCATGGTAATCCAATCCAATTTTGCTTTGAAAAACTGTGACAAAAATAAGATGGATTATGCACGTGCATAATATGCATGTGATGCTAATTCAAGGGATTTGAAAAAGTGGATCATTCTAATCCAGATTACACTGCACACTTTTCGAAGAAACATGGTTTGAGTGTTGAATTACATAAGAAAAGATCATTCAAGTTCATTACTTTCAGGAGAGTGGTTATATAATTGTATGATTAATCAATATTATATAAATATCACCACATGAATATGAAAATAGTTTCTGATTAACATACTCTGGCCTTTAAACTTAATGCATTATGTGTGTGTTTCTTTCCTGTGAGTTCTTTGAAAGACCTTTAGGAAAACTATCACATTTGGATGCAAAAGTACAAGTTGGCACTGGCTAGCACAACAAACAGCCATCCTGAAATAACCATGCATCAGAAGGGGAAAAAATCACATGAGGCCAGGAATTCAGCTAATGACAGGTGTCCCGTAACTGGCATGTGCACAAACTGTTAGTCAGACTAATATTACTGCAGTAAAATGAAAAGGCTACTTGTATTCATTATTATCAGAGATGCATGTAGTCAGTGGCCTCTTCCTGTCTGTTTGTTTTTGCTCTCTTTGGGTTGTTGAGTCCTACTTTTTCAAATACAGCCTGGGCCCCATGTGTGAAATAGTAGTGAGGGGTACCATTATGTGTCCTTACTGCGCACGAGCAAGAGCGGGGAAGCAGCAGCCAGAGCCAAGGAATCGGGTGAACGAGGTTTTATTAAATGGGCGACAAACCAGGAACATCAAACAGACCTCAGACTTCAATCACCGGACTGGGGAAAACATACCTAACGCAGACTTACATTGAACTAATGACAGCATTTCGTAACAGCTTGTAAACACGGGGATTCCACTTGGGGTAGATGAGGGAGCGTGGCATACGGGAGGATCTGAGGATTTATGACAAAAACAATAATAGTACTTAAATTATACCAATAAACTTCACAAGCTCTTTCGGTGGTGTGAACAGGATACTGCTGGAAGTAGAAACATCACTCTTAAGATAAGGCCAAAAGAAATTTTGCAACAGAAGGTTATAAGTTTTTCTTACCCCTAGGTGGCCAGAGTGATCGCGTGCAACTTGCAGCACAGAATTACGGAACCTGATAAGAATTACAAGCTGCATGATAGGGTCCCCAACTGAGAGTTCACCATGTGGAAGCCACTTGCGTAGTCAGTCTTGAACCTGAAGAAAATATCTAGGCTACCGTATTTTTTCAATAGAGAGTATTTCTTTACACCATCAAACAACTCAGCTAAAGACTGATCTTCATGCTGTTCAGCTGCCGTGTCCATAACAGAACAAGGAAATGGCAAAACGAATTAAGAATAGGAAAGACAGTTTTTTATTAATCTATACTATACACTAGATGCAGCAACATTATGGGACATGGAACGTGTTATAATGCAAAGAGGACAGACCACAGCCGTATCGGTGCCTCATTACAAGGAAGACATGTAGTAGTAGTACTAATAATAATAAAAATTATAATAACATCAATTATAATAATTATAATAATACCTTTCACATCATCACCACATCATCAGTAAAAAGCAAAGATGCGATCCTGAGGCCCTCCAGCCGGACCCCCTCCACCCCTTGACAATGACTAGAAATTCTGTCCATAGAAGTTGTGAACATAATTGGTGACAATGGGCAGCCCTGGCGAAGTGCAACACCCTCCAGGAACGAGTTTGACTTACTGTTGGCAATTGGAACCAAACTCTCCCTCTGTACAGGGATCTGATGGCCCACAGCATCAGACCCCATACCCCATACTGCTGAAGCATCCCTCACAGGCCCCTCTCCAGTGGTCACAGTCACATGCCTTTTCCAAGTCCACAAAACACATGCAGACTGGTTGGGTAAACTTCCATGAATTATTTCAGTGACCAGTGATGGGCAAGTCCTCCTCTGAGTCTTCCTGCTCTACTTCCTCTGAGGAAGGTGTATTAGTGGGATTTGGGAAATCCTCAAAATATTCCTTCCACCGCCCAATTATATCCCCAGTTGAGGTGAACAGTTTTCCATCCCTACTGTAAATATCATTGGTGAAGCCCTACTTCCCCCATCTGACTTGCTTGTAGGCTGCCTGAGGCCGACCGAAAGTCCTTCTCTATAGCCTCACCAAACTCCTCCCATACCCAAGTTTTTGACTCAGCCACTTCCTGCCTAGCCTGCTGGTACCTGTCAGCTGCTTCTGGAGTCCCACAAGCTAACCAAGCCCAAAAGGCCTCCTTATTCAGCCTGACAGCTCCCTTTACTGCTGGTGTCTACCACTAGTATTGGGGATTGCCGCGACAACTAAAACCAACAACCTTACGGCCACAGCTCCGCACTGCCTCCTCAGCGATGGAGTCCCGGATATTGGTTGGTCGTTGTTCCCTGACTCTCACCAAACAGAAGAGAAGTTCTGCTGGTGTGAGTTGAAGATCTACTGGACAGGGGCTTTCGCTAGATGCTCCCAGCACACCTTCCCTATGTGTTTAGGTCGATCAGATCAATCCAGCATCTTCCTCCGTCGTCAGATCCAAATCACCTCCTGGTAGTGTTCAGTTGACAGGTCAGCTTCTCTCTTCACCTATGTGTCTAAAACATATGCAGATCCAACAATGTGATTACAAAATTGATCATTGAACTGTGGTCTTACTGTAGGTGCTCCGTTTGGCAGGTGCACTAATGAACACCATTATGCTTGACCATGGTGCTAGTTATGGACAAATACAGATTTGCACAGAAGTCCAATAACAGATCACCGGTTGGGTTACAATCAGCAAGGAGTTCCTCCCAATCACACTCTTGCAGGTTACATTGTGATTACCCACGTGGGCATTGAAGACCCCAGCTAAATCATTGAGTCCCCAGATGGGGCACCTTCCGACACCCACTCCAAGGCCTGCAAGAAAGCTAGTTACTCCCAAGTGGTGTTCAGTGCGTATGCACAATCAACCATCACAGTCAGTCCCCTGACACAAAGTTGAAGGGAGGCGGCCCTCTTATCTATCGGGGTAAATTCCAACACACTGGCACCAAACAGGGAGAGCTACAAGTAACCCCAACCCTGCCAGGCACCTCTAACCATGGGCAACTCCAGGGTGGAATAGTTATTCTTTCAGGCTATGCCTGATGGCTGGAGGCCCGACCACCGGGTGCTCGCCCTCAAGATACTGCCCCGGACTTGGCTACAGGGCGAGGCCCCAATCTCTCCAATCCAGGGGGTTGCATGTTCCTTATTCACAATCATCATGGGAGTCTCTTTGATGCAACTTATAATAATAATAATAATAATAATAATAATAATAATAATAATAATAATAATAATAATAATCATCATCATCATCATCAT
>JAABNY020000032.1:20472841-20484522 GCA_015164015.2 Brevimyrus niger
GGCCGGGGGCAAAGGGGGGGGGGGGGGGATATGACAAGCGCCACCATCTGGCCCCATCTGCTGGCTATAGCTTGAACCAGGGTTGACTCTTTTCAATTAGGACCTTGTTTATCATGTCAAGAAAATGACCAGAATGTGATCACACAATCTCAGGAGGTTTCACAAGCTGGCAGCCCCGGCACTGGTGCAGTCCCATGTGTCATCTCTTTACTTCTGAAGAAGGACTGGTTTTATCCTAAAGTAGGTTATGCCAGAGGGAAGCGGGAATCTTCCAGATGCTGAGAAGAACCCCAACATAGGTCAGTTGTACCTGGTTCATGCACTGTTTCCAGGCATATCTAAATCCTTTGGTGTTCAGCTATTATTGACACATGCCTGCAGACGTGAGCTCTATGATGTTCTAGCATCAAAGCGATAGTGAAACCTCACCCAGATACCATCAGGGGTTGTGGTTCTCCTGCTACACAAACACTGTATCAACATTAATATAACTAAACCACCCCCTTCGATGAGCAGCAGACATGAAAAGGCATAACTAAAGTCTATGTGAAGCCCTTGCTGATTGAATCCCTTCGAAAAACCATCATGCCCTTAACCACTGATGTACTTAAAGAAAGGAATCCAGGCACAGCATCAGACCTGTTCACCACAGAAGCTAAAGGACACATCTCCTCTAGGACCTGAGGGATGTATCTCCTCCAGCAGTTTGGGTCACACACCTCCCCCTGAGTTGAGGGACACATCTCCAGGAATGTATGGACACACCTCCCCTGGGTCTGATGGACACATGTCCTCCCAAAGCTGAGGAATACATCTCCTTCAGGAGCTGAGGGGCTCTCCTCCCCTGAAGCTGAGGGACATGTCTCCTCCTCGAGCGAATGGACACACCTCCCCTGGAGCTAAGGGAGACAACTCCTCTTGAAGCTGATGGACCCATTTCCCCTACAACTGATGGACATACCTCCTCGAGGAGATCAGGGATACATTTCCTGGAGCTAAGAGACATTCAATAGCTGAGGGACCATCTCCTCCAGGAGCTGATAGAAACATAGAAACATCTCCTCCAGAGTTGATGGACACGTCTGTAGTGAGCATTGTGCTAATGCATACTGTAAATCTGGAACAGAGAACTAATATTATTGCAAGAAAACAGCGCCACTGATGACCATAAAATTTGGAGACAGGGACACGGAAATTCCCTAAGGGGCCGCAAAAACCGCTAAGAGGCCCATGTGCTGTATCAAAGTCTCTGACCAGAAGGAACCCCAGGACGAAGTGATGGGGGGGGAATCTGAGTGGGTCTCAGGGGAAAACCGATAACTAAGGACATCAACAGTCTAATTTGAAAAGTCAACTTATTTACTTATATATTTCTTAAACAACAGTCCTTGCAGACCAAAGTGATTTCCATAAATCACAAAGTCACAGCGTGATATCATGACATAAGATCAACATAAAGCACAGAAACACAATCTGCTCTGCAGTTAGGATTCACAAATGCTAATAAAAACAAATTAGTTTTAAATGTAGATTTAAAGATTAAAGCCAGAAGAAGAACAGCCAAGGTGCAGTGATAAGCTATTCTAAAGCTTTGGTGCTGCTGCTGCACCTTAGGGTGGACAACAGAAGCTGAGGAGCTAAGCCATGTCGACCTTTAAAAACAAGTAACAACATCTGAAACTGAATCCTGTACTGAACTGGTAGCCAGTGAGGGGAAGCCACAACTGGACCGGTGTGGTCCCTCTTCTTTGCAGCAGGTAAAAACCGTGCAGCAGCATTTTGGACTAACTATTGCTGATCTAAACATGACTGAGCTACCTCAATGTACACAGATTACAGTAATCTAAATGAGGTAATAGCTTGCACAAGTCTTTCGCTGTCCTGGTAGGAAAGGTATGGCTTGAAATTGTGGAAAAAACAACGTCATTTACTTGCTTATGGAGGAGGTCGGAAATTGCTGAAATCCATGGGATCAAGTTTTTTGGAGGTTGGACAATAGCATATTTAAAACTGCCCTGCAAGACATCACAGGTTTCTTTAAAAAGTTCTGAAGAGATTACATCAAGGGGAGATATAGTAGGTTTCATACAAGGGACTGTATCTGTTTGGCAGGTGAGTATGGTAGGTTCAATACAAGTAAAAGTATTTGTGTGAGTGACACACCTCCCTGAGCTGAGTCAATAGCAAGGCCGACATATTACATGAAAATTACATGAAATTAACATACAGCAAAACTAAGCATAATCCCTTCCTGAAAAAAACACAGCTTTCATTTTCACCTGTATTAACATCCTCTCTGGTTCAGTCTTTTGAAACACTCTCTGAAAACAAGATATATAGGATCATATATAAGATTCATGAAATCTATTTAAAATGTAACATAGACTATAAAGCAGTACACAACCTTGCTTTTGTGTGTCTAATTTAAATAATTACAGTTTCAGTATCATTTGTATACATGCATGAAGCAATATTTTGCAAATGTAGACAGTTTCCATACAGTAATTTGCATGGTTAGACATATACCCAAATGCAGAGTATATACATGCAGATTGAATGTGCACATCCCTTATTGCATATACATAATCCAGTTTATCTCAATTAGCTTGTCCTAGTTAGATGTCCTATTTATGTAGTAACAAAACCCAGCTGTAAAGGAGAAATGCAATATCTAGTCTATCTGAATATGTATAGCAGGAGACTAAATACTACTGTTATGAAACTAAAGTTCATGCAGGATGACATATTTATTTAGAGAAGGCAATTGGTTTCTTACTGTGGAATATAAACAAAATTGCGTGCAAACAGGACCTGCCCACTTAGTAATGCAGTGACCTTTATGCCACATGTAAGGCTTTTCTGTTTGTAAAAGGTGGTTGATTTCTGGTTTTCTATGCTTATACCTGAACAACTCTAGACAATGCAGTGACGTTGCAAAGCACCCAGACATGCTCTGTATCTCATATCTAACGAATATTGAATGCACGCAATGCTTAAGTCTATATCCATCTCATCTTTCCCCACCAGAAACTCCAGACCATAATCAAATTGCATTGCATTTGAAGCCTAGTGTATTGTCTTGCCGCGTGATGTAATACTTACTATTCCAGATACTCAGCAGTGAGTCTGCAGGCTTCAAACCTTAAATATTAAATAAAAACTTCCATGCAAGAAAAAAAAATCAATGACAAAAGTATTTAAAAGTAAACAGAAAAAAGCAAACCGCACTAGTATAAGAAACGGCAGTTTTGAGTATTACACAGAGAGAGATGTGCAGACTGCTTGAGTACAGCTGTACCGCTGGCATGGGACGTAGGAACAGGTGACATCATTAGGATGAGTTCCAAAGCATTCTCTGCAGTCTGGCTGCAGCGCCCATGCTGCACTCTCACACACGTTTAGTCGGTCATGCTTTCATGCCGTTATTCCATTAAAAACACTCATAAATATTCCCTGCCCTTAATATATATTCATCAAATAGCATACATGCCTGCTTCAGCCAGTACCTCGTACCTTAAATAATTATGGTCAGTGGAAAACAGCTCCAAATTCAGCTCAGGGGAACATGACTTATCCATCATTTCTTCTCCTATGTGGGCGGTCATAGGTCTCCCCCAGGCCTTGAAAGCATTTTGCCTTCATTTTGACCGCAAAACAGTTTCTGTGGTTTTTTTTATTGCCCTTCTGCACAGCCGGTCGTTGATGAATTCCTCCTATACGTCCAGCGGGGCCATGAGGAGACTGTTAACGCAGCTATGAAAAAACTGTGTTACAAGTGCTGCCGGCTTGGGGAAAGAAGGATGGAGAGATAGCAGGAGAAGGAGATACCTGGTCTAAACAGTGTTGCATGAGACCACCAAGCGCTTTGAAATAGTGAAGTGAACCGGCACCTATATTTATTCTTCTTGAAGATGTTTTCTCCATGCTGTGCAGTCCATAAGAAAGCAGAGCGCGAGTATCTGCTCTTTGTCTGGAGGAGAATCTGCTGCAGATGATGCTGTGAAGCAGTGGGCACATGAGGATTCAGGTCATCCATCTTCCATGGCCATCCAAAGTGCTGGGCGCCTGTCCCATGCAGCATCTGAGCGACAGTCTGGAGGGGTTTACAAGGACAGCTTCCACCTCCATCTACTGGCATTAAGGGACAGATTCATCATGGCAAAAACAATGCCAAGTGTCTGTCCAGCTGGAGTCTGACGTGTGACACAATATTTTTGCATTGAACTGGAAATAACTGAACATCGGAGAGCAATTAATTTTTATATTTTTAATGAAACACTATTTAAACAGTAGAATATGCTATAACTCAATGTCAAACATCCGTTTTTTTTGTGACGAGTAATGACTACCGCTCTGCAGTCCGTGTCACATATAACCTGCACATTCTTTTAACATCCTGCCTGCCAGTTTCTGTATATGCTGATTTTTGGCCACTATTTTATAGTTTAACATGTGAGCACCACTCTGTAAAAAGATTAATTGTATGGCCCGCTTTTCAAGCAAACATCTCAGCACAGAGAGACGTTTTGGTTGGTGCACTGCAGAGAAATTTTCATAATTAATGCAAAAGCCTTCATTCTGTTTTGTAGCTTGACATCCTAACTGTAAAAAAATTACCATCAATAGTGCCCCCTAAAGGAAGTTTTCTTCAGTGCTGGATTTTTTTTCCTCTTCCTGTTAGAGCTCAAACGATACCCTCCTCACTGACAGCTAGGAAATGAAAGGATCGTGATCAGTGGACACACTTCCTAAGGGAAAAGCTCAGTTAATTATGTCGATAAATTTCTCCTACGCTGCAGTGTATGCAGAGCAACACTTCCTGATAGCTGACATCATCCCTAAACAACTAACAGCTAATGGTTATGTTGCATTAGGTAAACAGAGCTGCTGTAAAGACATTGGTCTGGCCTGGTGTGTGATTAATGATGTGATGGATTCAAGCACCACAGAAGAATCTAGCAGGACACTTTAAAAGTCTGTGATCAGAAGCTCCCTTGGCCATTCTCTCCTGCACAGGGTCGTTTCGAAAGTTAGTCTTTATCGAACAAGTTACACTTTAGCATTTTTTTTTTTGCATTTCATTTCAGTTGAGGGCATTACATTACATGCATTGGTTCATTATTGTCTAGAAAGGTTTACTATTTAAATTAGCAGGAGTATCGTTTCAATTCCGGGCTTCTGTATAATTCATCTTCAGGTTATCCATTTCTAATAATACCTTATTCAATTAGGACAGCAGCAATCCACATGGGTCTCAGGCTGGGACAACTGGCTGGGATGGTGCACAGGCACACAGTGACACGCTCAGTCACACACTTGTCTTCTGTACTGGAGGAGGAGTCCCTGTGAACTGTAAACTACAAATGAATCTACTCCAAGGAGTGTGGCACTGGCCTGGCACTGGCATTTGGGCCTCTGTGTTTGCAGTACATCGCACTTTTGCTGTATGATCAAACTGTGGGCAAATGCCAGGTTTTTTGGACAGTGCTGATCAGTATAAGATGGACCAGCTTCATTGGTCACCATTTCACAACATCAACAAGCATTGGCCAATATTCCCCACCGTCACCAAGCATCACCCAGTATCAGCCATCATTACCCAACATCAACAAGCACCATCCAACATTCCCCATCCACCCCCCCCCCCAAATACAGAGCTGCTAAGTTTGACCGACTGCTGTCTGTGTAAAATATCTTTGCTCAAGTAACATGACAACTGAGTGATGAATCTCTTCTGAAGCCTGTCACATTTAGCATGAACTAAATGCATTTAACCTGCCACTGCTCAACCTGCCCAGTTTCCACTGCAGCCCAATGAGACAGAGCAGGCTGGCCCACTGGTTCCCCATACGTCTAAAACATGTAATCTATCATAGAGCCAGGCACTCTTCAACCTCTGATGTGGCTGTATGCGTTTTCCATTTGATTTATGTGTGTGACTCAAGTCTGCTGTAATGTATCAGGGCCAGGTCATCTGACAGGGAAGGTGGCAAGCACTGTGATTATGTTATGAATTCCCCTGAAATGTTTCCATTGTAATTTATCCTACACAATAAAAACATTTTCACAGAATTGTATCTCATATGGATGGTCTGCTTGTCAAAACAAAAGCCATGGTGACCAGCAGGTGGCAATGAACACTCTTGTTTTTCGCACAGATGTAGTTTGAGGTTCCCAAATACATATTCCGTGCATGAAATACTGACGCGCTTTTCAGCAGCCCAAGTGCAGGCTTATCATTAAAAACAAAAAAAAGCAAAACTTGACTGTCATGCAATTAATTTTTGCTAATTCATTAAATTAAATTGTGAACCATGGAAATTAGTCAAGCTTTGGAAAGAAGATAACAAAAAGTAAGACATTCAGGACATGTACTGTATTTCTGCATGATGATTAGAAGTTGCCAGAAATTGCTTAAGTATTGATAATATTATTAATTATTAGTTTTATTTTGTGTCACCTGACAGGCCACATGGAGGTTCTTACAGTGATCGCCACCTTTCGGCTCTGTAAATGAGGATACACATATCTGTCCTCTGGCTAATGTGGTTTCCTTCCACAGCCTGAGACATCCGGTTCAGATGAACTGGTGTCACTAAATCTCCTCATTGTGTGTGAGAGTGTGCCCTGTGATGGACAGTCCAAGATGTGCCCTGTGATTCCTGGTATAGGTGACCCTGTACTGAATAAGCCATTATGGAAGATGGATGAACATGTGACCTGATTCAGAGCTTCTTGTACATCTCAGCCGGGTTGATAACATTCATATTTCTTTGCCTGCATCTGTTATTATTTATGTTATAAGTAATGTATCACCAGGGAGTGCAATGGAAAATCTCTTAATGTTGTTCCTAAACATAACCTTAAATAAATTCATAATGTATTTTCACATCGAATCTACTAATAAAATGTAGCTGCCGATCCTCTAATGTTTTCTCCTGAATAAGTCAAGGAGGTTTCCCTGACATTAATCCATTCTCAGAAGATAGCAGCTTGGGGATAGGGGACACCTAATGACGTGCTTGTTGATGACAGACAACAAAGAGAAACCAGGCTTCCAGATTCCAATGAGATTAATAAACGGATTATTTCCAACATGTACAACAGAGACACAGTTGATGCAGCAAATCTGACATGCCCCGGATATGTACATTTCCCGGGAGAGAAACTCGAGTGTGACTGTTTACTGGGGAAAGTGACTCTGTGAGCACAATTATCAGAGAGAAGACAGCAAAAACACACATACAGTAGATGCCTTCTCACCTTCCCTACATGCTGTCACACAAGTACTGTACAGTAAGTGTCAGAGTTTCTGGGTATATGCTAAGTGCAGCTGCTCCAAGGTGTGGGGAAAGAATATCATAAACACAACAGGGTTTCTCAATACAGCAAGGCTGCCCAAATCACACTGTTTTTGTAACACTGTGAGTCCTCTGAAGTACATAATTTTAATCATAAACTAGTGCCAATCCAGTTTAATTTAAGTATCCATAATATCTCATCTAACTCCTGTCCATAAGCTTTAGCATTGGTATTGCGTCCATGCATACAAGGATTAACTGTTTTGCTGTAATTTTAGCTCAGTGAGATATAACAACTTTTATTTTTGCCACTACAAAAAGATTGTAGATTCTGCTTCAGCTTCAGCTTTTTCAATCTAGCAGATCCAATCGCATAATAGCACTATTCTCGATACACTGTCACCTGCATGGACCCAGAGCATACAAATCGCTAAATGCCCTGCAAAAACCATATTTCCACATTGGCATGATGAATAGAACCAGCATCAAAATAAAAAGCTAACATGTAAACAGTCAACAGTAAAATGTTAAAGAAAATATAATAGAAATTTTTTTTTTTTTAATTGGGAACATTTTACTTGAGGGAGCACAAATAATGTAGTACTGTAATACACTCTTAATTAATGTATTAATTAATCATAAACTGATCTGTCTAAACTGATCTATGTTCATTAATCATTAATCAAACACAACAGTTCACGTATTTCATGCAATTGTTGTATTTGAGCCATTATTGAATAGTAATTGAGTTACTAGGGTACTTCTGCCCCCTCAAGTAAAGTGTTACTTTAATATATCACAAAACTGCATATGCATTTTAAAGGACAGCTTTGAAAATTCATTTTTGTTTTCTTGTGTAGACTGGTTCATCCAGCACAAACGACAGTTTGTAATAACTTGAAACAAAAATTAATATGTAAGCAAATTTGGTAGGTAGGTATGTAAAAAATGATTGCATCACTTACAAGGTTGTTATGGCCTGAATTCAGTTTATATTTAGAAGTTTTAAATGAGTTTTCAGCAATAAACATAATCGGTTCATAATAAGTTCAAGTTTCACATTGTAACCAAACAAAAATAAATTAGGAAAGTAAAGTCAATGGAAGTGGTCAGAAATGACCAAGTTTATTTCCATAATATAGGTCTATACTGAAGATTATGTGACCTACAATGACAATGAATGGGTATGAGTCAAATGCTGCTTTGGCCTGTCAGACTGACCTAAAAATATGCAAAAGAATCAATGTTAATAACAGAACTTATTGAAGTTTGTTTATATCACTTACAGAAAAATACTTGCTGTACTGGGAAATGCAAAAAGCAGATTTTGCAAAAACCATTCACCCAACAGCTTGTGGCTATATGAAGTCAGATAATAAGACATGTATTTAATTTTCCTGTACAGGAATCAGTGCATTGCATTCAGGCATCAGACAATCAGCTCGGGTGATGAAGCTGATGCATTATAAAAGGTAAATAGCTGGATAGATCATAATAAAAACAATTTGCAGAAACTGTGTCAGACAACAGGAGAGTCACCGCCAAGACAACAACGGCGATAAAAAATGTAGACATGAAGAAAAACTGAATCATGAACCAGCAGAGATTTTAAAAGCCTGAGACTGACACAAAGGCGGTAATGCAAGCAGGACAGAGCAGTGAAATAAATCCACTAACAAGCTCCCAGACAAAGACTCACACTATGGTTACAAAGTCATAATGCATAGTAATGATAAGAGGAAGATAACCTACTTTCACACGAAATCCCCATCTAGTTACACAGCCACAATGCATTGGGATGCACAGTGAGTGGTTTGCATCAGACTGATGTGGTAGCATTTTTCTGTAGACAGGCATGATGTTAAAGGTATTATCCCCGCTGATGTATCCCCACAACAGGGCCATGAGCACACAAAATCGCAACTTTTAAGTACCTTAAGTCAAGCTGATTACACATTAATCTTGCATTTATTCATATTCATTGGGGACAACCATGTGGCACACTTGCATTTTAAAATTACTTTTATCTAGCACATCAGAGCAAAACACATGCAAAATATTTTTAAAGCAGTTCGGATTTGTTCGGAGAATGACAGCCCACCAGTAAATGTATTTGGTAATGAGGACTGAGGTTTTGCCTTGAGGTGGAAAAAGAGACAATTTCACAGCGCCATTTTCCCATCTGACAGCTGTCTATATTTTTAATGTAACATAAAGTGGCAAAAAGAAAGCTGAATTATACATAAGGGTGGCAAAGTGGGGCATTGCTGCTGCCTCACACCTCCAGGGTTGATGGCCTCCCTTGACCTTGTACTAGATAAATGGCTGGAAGATGGATGGGTGGTTATGTGTGCATATATGCATAATATATATGGTAATGATAAAACACACACACACGCACACACACGGATATACAACTTTCTATATGCTATACAGTTACCTGCATGGCAACCCTAAGGAATTTTTAAATATTTAAAAACGAGTTTAAAAACACATTAAACATGAGACATAGATGTGGGATTTCATCAAAATGAGGAGAAAATGAATCTTTTTTGCAGAGCCTCTCTCTAGCCCTAGGCATTACAGTCTGTGTGTTACGAGCTAATATGCTTTAAAATTTCAGGTTGTCAGCTCAAGAATTAAGCCGAAGCTATTTGAGTCTAGGCTTTAAGATCCTTCCCCCCTGCGCATTGCGCAGGATGGTTTTGTCCAGGAAGCATCGCTTTAAATAAGCTGAAAGACTGACTTCCCCTACACTCGGATGGGACGGGCCGTCGGAGCTGGTCCTGAGGTCCGAGGTTGGGCTGAAGTCGGAGCGGCTTTTTGTGTGGACACGCACCTCCAGGCAGGCGGCTTGCCGCGGCAGGCAGGGAGGTGCCGGACATGGCCTCCAACTTCAACGACATCGTGAAGCAGGGATACGTGAGGATCCGGAGCAGGAAGCTGGGGGTAAGTGACGGTTCGCCGGCACTGGGCACGCGACTGTGCGGTGCCTGACAGGACGCAGAGTGACTGGACTGCGCGCGACAGGACAGAGCGTGACAGGTCGAAGCGCGACCGGACGGTGTCTGACAGGACGGAGCCTGGCCGTGCGTTTCAAAGGAAAAAAAGAATAAAAAGCCACAAGTCTCGCTTTTAACTTATTGTTACTGTATACTTACTCCACCGTTTAAAAATTGCCAGTATATCAACAGCGTTTGCTGTAGGTGTAAATTATCGAGAGAAAATAGCTTCACATTTTATATACAGTATTGCGACAGTTACATTAGTACATTGGGCAGATTGTTGTGTTTTAACATGTTGTTTAGAACTTTTATTCAGCTTGCGAACGTTTATGCTTATTTTAATTTTTAAAGTTATTAAAAATTGTCATTTGAAAAAGTTCATTTTCAAGTTACATGGGTGATAATTTTCCATGGGAACCATACAGTAACCATACATATATGTGTGTATGTATGTGTGTATTTCCATATATTTTTGTGTGGGTTTGTGCGTATGTGTATTTGTATGTGTCTGTGTGTGTGTGTGTGTGAAAGCGTATGTCTGAGCGTTTGTGTGTGTGACAGTATTTGTTGGTTTTTATTTGTACAGTAAAACCTGTTACTTTTTATCTCGTGGGGTTAGGGTTAGGGTGCTTCAGGTTCCCAGACTCTCCACAATATAAACCTCAACATATAAAAACCGGCGAAGGCAATGAAAAATAGCCACAAGTCTTGTTTTGTTAGTTTTTTTTTATTAGGGTTAGGAGGTCTTAGTTAGGATTGAAGTGTGTGTGTGCGTGTGTGTGCGTGCGTGTGTGTGTGAGTGTGTGTGTGAGTGTCTTCTCTACTGGACCATGATGCCTGATTTATCCTTAGGAAAATGAGGAAACCGATTTCTGAGCGCACTTTCTAGAAACTTCATTCGGCCGAAGCTCAGCTGTGGATTGCAGGCTATTCGTGTTGTGTGGAGATGTTTTAATGGCAAACCGGGGAGTCATAGCAGCGTTCGCCACATTGAATTGTTTTCGTGGGAGGAGGTGCTTTGCTTGCCGTTGTGCCAAATTCTTTGGTGCAAATCGATGATGCCAGCCTCTTAAACACAATAATGCCTGTGTAAAAACAGACACTGGTGATTTGCTGATGGCATGTGCACGGGCATTTAATGTTCTTGCACTGCCTAGTGAACCCAGGTTTTATTTTTGGAGATTGTTGCTTAGATTTGACGTCAGTGTTCAGATCTAATTCGAGTGTAAAAGTTTATTTTAGTTATTTAGTTAAAATTTAGTTACAGAGAACAACCCCCCCCCCCCCCCCCCCCCCCCCCCCCCCCCCCCCCCCCCCCCCCCACTCCGTGGCTCATTCCTCCACCCTCTCCTGTCTACATCAAACCACACTCCCC
>JAABNY020000032.1:20484622-20496709 GCA_015164015.2 Brevimyrus niger
CCAGCAATGACAACTTTAGCTCCTACCCAGCCCTAACCATAACCATAAGTACCCAAACAAAATACAAGACACCCCCCCCCCCCACACACACACGCACACCACACTGTACTATGGTAATGTCTGTACAGTGACGGACGAATGCTTTAGCCTCACTCAGTCTGTTATCTTGTCAAACAAGATGATGGTCTATAAACCCCAGCAGCAGAACCACACAGAACAAGCCAACCTCCTTCCTATTAGCAATATTTTTGATAAGAAAAAAGCAGTCGCTTAACATTTGCTGGGGGTGTTGTAAACAGAGTAGGTGTTTTCAAGCCCTTGATGCATCCAGTGTTGTGAACTTCATGTAAATTCCATCTGAATGTGTGGTGTTTGCCAGTGATTTGTTCCTATTTCATAATCGTTTGTAGAAGACAGTTGAAAACAGCCTATTTATCTACTGACTCGCTGTATTATGCATGGAAAAATGCATGTGAAAAGTTATCCTGTGTTACACGTATGTTCTTATAGAAGGTTCTGGGAGCATTAAAGGTCATAGCTGTTACTTAATGCCGATACAGATGTTTTATGTAGTAATTGCTTTGTTTTTATTGAAATTTCAGTGTAAGATTAAAAGTAGTATTTGGGTTCTGTACTTGATGATGTTTTTATATGCGTTGGTTTTTAAATTCATATGTCTTTCATTTTTAAAAGTAAATTTGTGTGAAATTCAGTGTCTTTGTGACATAATTTCTATTCAACATCAATAAATGCTTATGTATCCCATGTGAATCAAGTGTTCCACAGTTACATGTATACTGCAACAAAAAAAAAGCAATGCAAGCAGGAAATCCTCAGCTAATCATGAGCTCTGCCTGAATCCAGAAACAAGCGGCTGCACATCATTTTTGAGATTCAGTGTATTACAGCAAATTACTGGGGAGAACAGAGAGTGGGGAATGAGAGTTCTGCCTTCATGGACTGATGTAATGTTTTTGTGATTCATTCTTTCTTAATGAGTGGCTGCTGAAATCAGCTCATCCAAAAATCTTTAAGGTAATTACTCAGATTGCAAGGCCAACGACCCTAGAAATGGACCAAAATGGACCACAAAAGGCAGATAAAATGAAGCCTATTCTTTATAGCATTCCATGACTTTGTAAAGTTCTTGGGTTCATGTGTTGCATTGTATTGTATTGTTTATGTATATTTGTATTGTACATCAGATTTGCTGATTGTTAGGTGCTTATCTCAGAGTTTATCTTCTAGCCGTTCATATCAAGGTCTTTGGCTATCTGATGATTATGATAGTAGATAGGGTGAGGTTACAGAAGTAGCTTAAGGCCTGCTACCCTCTTACTCAATCAGTAAACACCAACATAAAGTATGTAAACACGTGCAGTCCAGGTGGAAACAAGCAGTTGTTTACTTAAATAGGAACGGGTTGTTTCAAGGTTCAAAATTATAATACAGACGCTCCTTTACTTGCGATCTTTCAACTTTCAGACATATGAACAGAGAGGACTGTAAGTCCAAATTGTGTTCATTGGGCTCCCGTTTCCTGTCCAACATCAATTTTTTTTCTGCACGCCAATTTCGCCTAGTACGACTGGCCACTACTCCCGCCATGCAGCAGTGAAGCGTGCGTACTCCCAGCATCAAGTACTTCCATATACCCTAAAAATTATGTTGAATTACGACTTGCAAAAATTTCTAGTTATGAACAGCCGTTTGGAATATATCTCGTTCACAAGTAGAGGAGTGCCTGTATTTCTAATATGCTTTCTAATTTTTCTCTTTTAGCAGTACAATGCACTTGCATCCCCGTGATTTTTATGAGTAAAGAAAGTCACTCTGTGGTTCAAGATCAGTCATCTTGCAGTGAAGAGAGAGGTGTTGGTCCACACTTAACCCCCAGCACTCATAGGTGCTTCTATATTTTAAAAGATGGCAAATGTGTTTTTAAGTGTTTTTATGTGCAAGCACAAATCTCTCTCTCTGTCACATCTCTCTCTCTCCCTGTTTCTCTTTGCGTCACGTGACTGCACTCTGCTGTCACTGGTACTTACCCACATGACAATAACCCATATCTGACTGTAAAATCATCTGCAATAGTATTGAAGTCATGGATCAGAGGCTACATTAAAGTTTTATTACACTATTTGTCCTTATGTGTGTCATTGAGGTTTCTAACTTTGTATTCTGTGTGAGTATACTGACTTGACTGCTGAGATCACAAAGTCAAAGGTACCTCATCTCACATATTTTTGGGGATAAGTTAATAACTGCTGATTGAGCATTACCAGCTTTCTTCTGTGTACAGGGGGGAGGTGTCCATTGCTTCCTTGGGATTATTCATTGAAAATGTGTTATAATGGTGAGTGTTTTTTGGTGCCAGCGAACCGTAAATAAATATGGCGGAGATGAGTAGTGAACAAAGGGGTGTTTTGTGTGTGTGTGTGTGTGTGTGTGTATGTGTGTGTGTGTGTGTGTGTGTGTGTGTGTGTGGGACTGTTTCAAATACACTGTGTCCATCCTTCGCCAACATCAATAGTGGCAACATTTAACTCTCTGAAATGCCTGAACAAAATTCAGAAATTTTCACTGCTCGAGGTTTTAAGAAGCAATTAGCAGGAAATTGAACCAGCATAATGCTCAAAAAGGATGTTTGCATAGCAGTTTTGTGAGAAACCTGGGGGTAGCCTGGCTGACATTTAGGTGATTTATCCATCCACCCATCTTCCGTAACTGCTTATCCTGTACGGGAGTATGGCAACTTTTAGTGATATATGGCTCTGTTCATTTGGAATGCAGGAAAGTTGACAAACAAAATTATCATCACATTGTTTGTCACTGATTCATTAGAAGAAACAAATGCTTTAAAGTCACCCAAAATGTGACAAAAAGCATTTGGAAGTAATGTAATATATACATTTGAGGTATAAATTGTACTATACGTGTGTGAGAATAGTGTTTAGTATACATCCTCTCATCCTTGTTTACATGTCTTTCCCCATTAACAGTCTTAAATCAGAGACATATGTACCTTGTTTAATATAAAGTAATTTCTACAAATAGCACTTTAGCCCACATATGCTTTATTTCATAGTGTTTTTAATGTAGCAAACAATATTCCATATGTTTTTATATAGCCATTGTGAAGGAAATATTCAGATTTTATTTAATCAGATGAATTCCCACTGAGATCTGTAAAGGCATCAGAGCCTCCTGCTGATGCTGATAAATTGTTCTTCTGAGCGTACGGGAACAATATCACAAATATTATTCTCAGTGAAAAATGTTTTCCAGTTATACAGCAGCTTGCAGGATTTAATCTTGCCCTGGTTCACATCTGAACAGTTTAAATCATTGATTTCTGCTGTTCTTAATTATCAGAAAAGCTTTTACTTTAAATGGGGGACAAATACATCAGCTGTTTGCATTGTCCATGAGGATGAAATTGATTTGGAAACATGAACGGGAGGAGGTGCTGGATCCTGAAGCTTTTCCATGAGCTTCTATGCTCTTCTGTACCATTATGCTCATTTTTGCAATATGCCATCGATCCCGTGGCTCTTGTTTTGTGGGTGTTGTCTCTGCTGACACTACAAAAAGAGGCTTTTCTTCTATTGTTATAGACTTTCCATGGATTAACGTGCACTCTACAGACTCTATATAGTAGAGAAAGTTTAAGTTAATCCTCACGGAATGAATTAGATGAATCCTCAAGAAACCACAGCATCGTTTCTCTAGTCCTCAGCACTTTTTCAGTTTTTGGGCAGAGGCCTTTTTTGTTTTGTTTCATCCTATTTAAAAGGACACTTTATCCTTTACATCCTACATGCAGTTTAAAATGATCATTTTAAATGGGGGATTGTATCAGTGAAAAGTAAAGCATTCCTGCTGCTTTGGTGTGTGAGGTTCAGTGCAGTGTGAGTGGAGGGTGCAGGTTTCCTACAGCCATTGAGAGGCTGTGCCGCTGTTGATTTGGGGAGAGGAGCCCCTGGCTGGGCAGCCTGGCATACAGTTCACCTCCTGCCGCTAAATTGCGATATTCAAAGTCCAGTTAAGGCGTGGCCTCATCGAATGCTGCTGAGTGTTTCACTGCATGTGCCAGAATGCCATACTGGATCAGATGGGGGGTGTGTGGGGGGATGCGATTCACCTCTAAATCCATCCGGAACATCTGTTCCAGACATCTGGAAAAATGGGAAAAGCTTCCCAATTTTGTGGTGGTGAATAATCCTCACAAAGTTTTTTTTTCCATTTATTAAATTAATGCAAAAACGTTACTGAGGCCGAGATGTATCTCTTTGTCCTTTTTATTGGAGGAAGCCGTTTCAGACCCGAGTGGCAGCATTGTGATTTTAATAGAATGTAAGTTATTGCAATGTACATATGCATACAGCATAGCCACTTTATGAATACATTTAGGTTATGGCTACAGAGCTGGATAGTAATTCTATCTGGGTTATTTTTACAGCAGGGGCTTTTTAGCTTGCTGGTCCAGCTCTGATCTCAGCACGCCTATGACCCTCCCTATTTTGGTGGTGGATCTCGGTCCAGCTGCGTGATGGTGTGACAGGGTCACGTCTCTTGTCAGACGTGTTTTAGGGCGTGGATCCTTCTTTGGTGCCGTGCAGCACCACACCACCACTGCAGGATCACCACCCTTGAGTGAGATTCGCTTTCATACTCCCCCCCCCCTAGTATCGAGCAGGGCTGGAATCGTGCCACCATTAGGTCTGGGTGCTGCCTTCCCGGGAATAGATGGACTCTCCCCTCAAGTGCAGAAATTATGCAATAAAAACTGGGGAATCGAGGCTGTGTAAGCTGAAGACAGCTGCAGAGTCAAAATCCTTTTAAAATGTCCTCAGGAGTTAGTGTCTACTCAGGAATGGACCAGGGTACAGTGCACTGCTGAGCTGACTGTGTGCAGTACTGTACCCATCCTGGCAGCATCCCATAATAAAATAAAACACTTACTGGAGACAGCAGAGGGTGACTGAGTGGCTCGGCTGCAATTCAGCAGTAAATAGGTCACCATTGTGGACATTCTGAAATTAGCACTGTCTTTTCCATGCAAAATCTAGTTTCTGCACCCTCTGGAGCCCTTTCTTTAATTTTCTTTGAACAGTTCTACAATTCTGTATGTGATTGTATTGCTGTTTTAATGTTGCGCATGAAGCACATCTGAATGCTGATCGGTGACTAACACAAGCTGGCCTTCCCCTCCTGCAGCTCATAGCTGCTCCGCTGTTTCTTTACTGAAGACCTCGATAGACAGGAGTGGCATTGGTCCTCTCTGATGTGCGCAATGCTCTCTGAAACTCCATATGATGTGCTGACAGGACTGAGGATTATTTATTCGGAAAATTAGGGATCATGAAAAAGAGCTTTAATCTCTGTTTTTGTCGTGTAATGTTTTCTGAAGAAATAATATGACAAACTTGAATTATAATAATGCAAAATGTTTGGCTTTTTATTGTCATTTATTATGAGAAATTTTAGATGGAATAAATGTATACTGGGGGCGGCATGATGGTAAAAAAGCATGCTGAGGTTGATTGGAGTTTACCAAATTGGAGTGTGTGTGCCAGTGAGTGGTGTGCGTGCGTGTACTGAGATGGGCTGGCACACCATCCTGGGTTGTTCCCTGCCTTTCACCCGCAATCTGCGGGATAAGCTTTGGATGACCCTGAATAGGACAAGTGGTTACAGAAAATGGATGGATGGATGTGGTGAAATACCATCCTTTGCAGTAGAAGCACAATTTGACAGAACGCAAAAACACATTTTGGAAAGTGTATAGAATTTGCCTGTTCTTTCTGCTGTAACCTTCCATAGGCAGCCATGAAGTATGTCTGGGATGTAATTGAAATGTGAGCCTAGTATAAAAGGTATACATGCACGATGTTTATGAATGCTTTATGAATACTTAATGGATACATTATGAAGGTGCACTGAACGCAATATCAAAGCATTATGAAGGTGCAGTTCATGTAAAGCCTTACCAAACTTTTTCCAGTTGTAGTATCTTCAATGTATTCATGTAAGATTATGCATTTAATTGGGGATTGGGAATTTAATTGTGCTGGAGTGACCTGTCCCAATTTCAATATAAAATCTAGAGTAGGATTTGCCTTCCATGTTAAACCATATGCCTGAGCATTTTTTTTTCTGTGTATTATTTTGGTTGTCCTACTGTTACATTCAATAACAAAGTTTGTTGTTTTGCTGTATGTTTGTAAGGCACCCTGGAAGCACTCAGAATCTGGCCACAAGGCTCTTAGATGCAGTAAAACAATCAATACTCACATTTCCAGCTACACTCCCAAGTTCAGCCCTTATAGAGTGAGTTTCCCTGCAGTAGCCAAGCATGATCCGTCACAGACGTGCTGACCGGGGTCCCTCTGCCGTGGTGGAGATCAATGCAAACAGCCGTCTCTTATCTGTTTGTAAACACAATCTCTGTGGAAAGCAGGCAGAGACAGCCGCGGGCCTTAAGTGAAACATCTCTCCCTCTCCCATGACACGGCTGGTATGGACAAATGAAGCGTCAACACCTCAAGTCCTTATGAACTCCCCCACAGGCAAAACATCTGTCAGAAGAGACTTGCTATGAAGCATGATGGTCATACATCACACTGGCTGCACACAGCTTCCACATGATTCACGTGACTGTTTTAATCAACTGAAATGTAATCAGCCCAATTTTACACTGCAATTGGTTAGTTAACCTGTAGTTTTCTATTGTCAAACTGCATTGCATTTATAAATGCACTATGCAGTTGAAGTATAAGGACAGATCTATTTGCCATCTAACATTTTAGACATTTTCAGACATGTTTTATACCTCCCAGGCTCTGTATTGTACAGTGATGGATCTCTGGCCATCCAAATATAGGTGGCTGATTTATGGCTGAATGAAGTAGCACCCTCCAAGATGACAGAACACTGTCATCCCTTTGACCACATCTCATACACCTGAATGGGAGTACACTGAACGTGTGAGGTCACCAGCCGTGGCCTTTATGGGATTGTGCCGGCCGCCTTTCTTCTGCCAAGAGATGGACCTCCTCCCCTCTCTCCCTCCTCTTCCTCTCCTCCTTTTCCTCTCTCATGTATGGGCAGCGTCTGACATCTCCAAGAGCTCGGGCGTCTTCATATAGTATAGAAGCAGAGGGGGTGAACGTGGCCTGCGGCTGGGGTGTTGGTGCGGAATCGCAGGCCTTGTGATCCGCATGTGATCCGTGCTGCCGCGAGCTGCTCTCCCGCCGTTTGGAGCGAGTTGGGTGGCTCTGTGAATGTTTTATGGAAATCCGCAGCCACGCGTGTGGAGCGAGCCGGAGAGCGATGCTGCGATTACTCGTGTCAGAGCTGCTGCTGCTGCTGCGTTTTAGATGGAGCCCGGAATGGCCCAGATAAGGAAATGTGCCCAGTGTCCGTGATTAAAAAGAGGGAATGGCTTTACAGCCTGGGGAACAGTTGCCATGAAGTGGTGTCAGTAGCAGATTATCAGAACAGGCGAAACGCATCGGGCTGTGAGGTCTAAAGTATGCCGAAAGTCGGAGTGGTCACCCTTTGGGCCACCCAGCTACCATTCGTGACTGCTGAAGTAATTGAGAAGACACTATATTCATGAAGTTTGCAGCAGCTCTACCTGCTCCTTATACATGTGCATGAAAAGAACTTCTGTTTTACTACACATCCAGGGTGTCGCGATAAGTATGCACTGTAACCACTGTAGGCAATGATTCTTCTCATTTAAAATGGTGCAGAATCACCAGAATCAGTGCTCCCTTGAGTACTTATCTTTAGTACAAGAGAATTTCATATTTAATATTTAATAAGTCTCTAATGCGTTTAGATTAAGTTTCTAATAAGATTCTGAATAAATACAGTGATGCTGTGGTTTTAATGGGGAAAATAAAGCAGCAGAAGAGCATTACTAATTAATCCACGAGCCCCACATCTGCCATTCTGCTGTCTGCATTGCTAGTTAATGTGCCCCTCTTCATGCAAGATCGAGGCTCTAATTGTTGTATAATTGAGCTAGATTAATAAGCCACATGATCTGTTTAGATGGCTGTGAGCTCTGCTAGCCTGTGACTAGTTTTGGGGTGCTTGGGTACTGCTTCACACTGAAGGGTTAGGAAGTAAAAAGGGGTTTGGTTGGTCTGCATTTGCCTGATAAACATATCTTTACTGAAAGTCTTGTGTTTATGGACTTCTTCATCCAGAGTTTTTCAAAGACTGCTTTTTCAGATTGTTTCAGTTGTTTTCTGTTGTCAGGTGGCTTTTGCCTCTGAATAATGATATTGATTGATTTTTATCTGATTACTGTAATTGTTGATCAGCTGCTTCAAAATAGTTTGCCCGTGTGCTGCAAATTTGTTGGAAATGTCAGTGGAGTAATACTCACGTCCAATTTGTGATGTCTACTGATGGTCAGTAAGTTGCATCTTGATTCATCTGTTATAATTATCCCAGGCACTGCATATAATAATATAAAGAGGCACCATTAAGCCAGATGGTTTTATATCGACTAATTGTAGTCCCCCCCCCCCCTCCCCCGCATCAGGGTGACCTGATGGGACCCCTGTCCTCAGGGGTCGGTGATATCCTATCCTTCTCTGTACAAGCTCGCTCTCAATCTGCAGGGACACCCCTCTGTTAGGGAGAACTTATTGGACCACCCCCCAGCATCCCTAGCAGCCGGTGACCCACAACTTGTATCTGACACAAACTGCATTTCGATGATGACACGTCAGCAGTTCAATCCCTGCAGAGTTTGTCTCAGTAACAGAGATATCATACATCTTCCCAGCTCCCTCCCAGTTCTCTCTGAATCTGATAAACACAGTGCAAGGCTGCATCTCATTCTTTTGAGGGCTGCTTGTATTTGTATAATTTATTCTTCATACATTCCTCATATGCCGTAGCAAGAAATAAGAGAGTGTAGAAGAATTTTTAGCAAAAAGCCCTATGATTGGAAGGTCGCCAGTTTGAATTCCGTTAGACTCATAAACAAGATCCTTAACGCCTTGAAAAATGCTGTAAAAAAGGAAGAAGATGGGATATGTGAGCACAAGCATTCCATGGTGCCTGTACTCGTACAAATTATTAAGCTACATTTGAATTCATTATCTGTAGATAGATGTAGTCTTCAGTTAATGGTAGGTATCCCCATCATTTACTTCACCTGTAGTTTTGTCCCAACAAAAATAAGCCTTTTTTACCCAATAATATAAATTTTTCAACATAAAAAAAAATATTCTCACTATTACGTTAATGAAAATATCACGTTATAACGTGAAAACATCACGTTAAAACGTGAAACCGTATCACGTTATAACATGGAAATTGTATCACGTTATAACGTGAAACCGTATCACGTTATAAACCTATCCCGATAGGATTATAAGTTACCCTCATTACCTTTGCACTGACACCGGCATGAAAGAAAGTTCTTATCTCCATCTGATACACACCTACAAATTCAACGTAACAAGCGCTTCATTGCCAAGTTCACGTCTGTTGTTTTGAACTTTTCAATTGATATTATAACAGGCGTTTGACAGCCTGTTAACATCCCGTTTTCAGATCTGCGACTTATTTAACAAAACTTTAACAAAACACAATGTCGTATGATGTTACATACGTTTTATGAGCTTACTGTACATACACAGAAACGATCATTTACACGAGGTACAAAAGAGATTTCCTTTCGCTGTTAGCAGTGGAGGCAGACATGCATACGACGACAGGAATGCCTTCTTTGGAATAACACCGCCCATGATCAATTTAACTTTCAATCCTATCGGTATAGGTTTTCACGTTATTACGTGATACGGTTTCACATTTTAACGTGATGTTTTTACGTTATAATGTGATACGGTTTCACGTTAAAACGTGATAGTGAGAATATATTTTTTTATGTCGTGGCAGTAATGTGCTTCCGTCATTTTTCATAACAGAGGATTTTAATAAAAATTACATTTCAGGTTTTTCTTAACATGTTGACGCATCACTGAATCTCTTTATCTTTCTGAAAAAGCGGTGCTAAGTGTTTATTCAGTTTCTTAGGAAACTTGGGGCTATATAAGATATAGGATTAGGCCATACCATTTATATCAATATACTTCAATTGTCTGTAAAATTAGGGCTCTATTAACAATTTTTAATAGAAATTTACAGTATTCCCTCCTGTTTGAAAATAACCCGAGCTTTGGTCCTGATCTTGTACAAAATTTCAGAATTCACAACTCCAAAAAATCAAAAAAACTTTCAGTCTCACTAGGATGCTGGTGGATGGGAAAGGCAAATAAACATAATGACTTCATCTGTTTTATTTTAAAACATTATCAAACAGGTTAAAATCACATAATTCACAAAATTTGTTTTATTTTAATGAAGGCAAATACCTTGAAATAAGGATCATGTTTTTAGAGTCATTGCTAAATTGGTTTTAAATTCAGATTCATGAACAATCATTTTGACAGCGTTGTCATAAAGTGAGGAAAATTATATATTTTTATATTTTTGTGGACATAGCAGAATGACATGCTTTTATGGTGTTGCTGCTTCATTTGACCCATGCAGCACAAATATAGGCATAATTTAATTTTTTGTCTTTAAGGCTTCAGTTTGGAATGAAGAAATTGTTTATAGTGAATCATTACAGTTTTGTGTTTGTAAACAGGGAAAGAAGTGTATTTTTTATTAATGCACAACTTTGTTTTGAGCACAAAAAGTGTTTGACTCTAACAGGTGGTTTTCACTGAACTGAATATCTAGCTTACTTCATACAAAATACCAAGATGTATATCATGTAAGGTTATTCAGCCTAAAAATACAAAGATATGGTTTTTGGTCTATATCGCTTGCCCTAGTCTCCATCTAACCTCACTTTCATGGATTGGCCATACTGTCAGTGTCAAACTTTATTCCATCAAAATCAGTAATTTAAATCCTGGAAAAATCTGCTTGTTTCATCAATTGTTTTTGCACTGTGCTGTGTGGGCCCTGCTTTGCATTGTGGCAATCAGCCTCGTTCACACTACTGATTCCCACCATTTGGAAGGACCATTATGCTGTGACTCATAATAATCCAGACTGTTACAGAGGAGAACATTCTGTTCGTTAATCAGCATCTACAATTCCTCTCTACAGCCATTGTCTCCACCTTGAGCTCTCAGACCTGCCGTGTGGGACTCTGGACGGCAGACAGAGAGGGATTCCCCATTTGGCCGACTTTTGTGACCAGGCAGGCACTTCAAAGGGCCCTTCAGTGGAAATCAGAAGTGTCTGGAAACACTTTGAAATTTTCTTGATTTGCTTCCTGTGATTACATCCAATTATTGATTTTAGTGGGATTGATATCTCTGGAGGGTGGCTTGGTGGTGCAGTGGTTAGCACTGTTGCCTCACACCTCTGGTACCTGGGTTCAAGTCTCCGCCTGGGTTGCATGTGTGTGGAGTTTGCATGTTCTCCCTGTGCCATGAGTATGCCTTGTGATAGGCTCTGGACCGCCCACGACCCTGTTGGATAAGCAGATCGGAAAATGGATGGATGATATCTCTGGTGGGGGAAGACGGACATGAAGCAGAAGCATCAGCAAACCGAAATCCTACTTCTAATTGTTAATCCTGTAGTCATGCACCCACCTACTAGAAAGATCATTTATTGGACGGATTACAGACCGGACCAGTGGGGCAATTTGCAACGCTTATCAACAGTTTGTCTATTTTAGAGGGCCTACATTCTTTGATCCTCTGCCTACAAGGGCCCCTGACCCTATAAGGCCTCTGATGGAAACATGGAGGGAGGGCGTTTGGCGGCCAAGGGCCCTTGAATTGTGGCGGTTGTGGTGGTACTGCTGCTGGTGGTGGGGGGGGTCGGTGCTTTCAGGGGACCCTTGGCCCGGCTATAGGAACTTTAAAAGGAAATGGGTGCATGGGAGCCCATTTTAGAAGGCCCTCCTATTATGGTCCTGGCTTCTGGCTACCAGGGGGTCCTAGGGAGGATTGGGGCTTTGGGGGCTTTTAGAGGGCCCTCTGATTATGAGGGCCCTACTAGGAGGCCCTAGGGAGGAGGGTGTAGTGT
>JAABNY020000032.1:20514517-20542428 GCA_015164015.2 Brevimyrus niger
TGAAGAAATCGCGCGCCCCCCCCCCCCCCCCCCCCCAATGTCTCACGACCCCCCACAGGGTCGCGACTCCTACTTTGGGAACCACTGCCTTAGAGTTTAAAAAGGTTTTTAAGAGACCAAGAATACAGGCAGATTGCGACAGTTTTGTCCTGCTTTATTTTATGTTTGCCCTTTAACATATTTGTAATATTATACTCTTTTGCACTTTGTTATATTATTATATGGTTTTGTTCATTTGAGCTATGTTTCTTTGAATACTTAATCAATAACCTTTTATAATTTTAATTTTGTATGTAAACAGTAAAATTTGTTGGAATATTTGTTTGCTAGCATTGCTTATTTTCAATGTATTCATTCTATTTTTCAGAATAGGGTTATTTATTATTATTATTTTGATTATTACATGGAACAGCATTGTGAAACTATAATATTGATAATTATCGATATCGGTCAGTCGTGATTATATTTTTGGCCATATCGCCGAGCTCTAGTCAACTCTAACCATATACTATCATATGCAAATACAGTTTAACATAACAGTGGTTTATCAGAATGTCGAGCTTGTTTTAGATTCAGGATATACACTTCTTACAGAAGGGGAAAGTAACCATATTAATACCTATTCATATTAAACTGGACTGTGTTCGAAGCACTGTGGAGAAAGGTATTATCTTTCAGACACATCATGCTATGTGTATTGGTTAACTTGAAAGGCATGGTGCAAGTATCAAAGCTGTGCTGCTCATTATTCACTTATTTATTGAGCATAGGATTGATTGCCTTTACTCCTTTATGTAAATAAATCTTTAATTAATTAGGGTTGTGGTGGGAGCCTCACTGCAGAGGAAGGATGTATTTACTCTGCACTGGGTCTCAATGGCAGCACTGCATGCTAATGGATTCTGCCAGCACAGACTGCACTTACACCCATGCACATAGGGATAGATTTTATTTGATGAACTGGGGGGAAATAAGGTCTTATTGTAAAATGTGGATTCTCAGCTGCCTTTATGCCCTCTTCACATTGACCAGTATCAGAGAAGTGAATAAGCCTGGAGTGTATTTGCTACATGTTGCCATCTCTGTGATACATCAGCTCAGCCGTAACGGTGTCTTCACCATCATTTTATAGATAACGGAGCTGCACAGCATCAAGAACATCATCCGACTGCCCCGGGAGACAAAGAAACATGCGGTGGTGATCGTCTTCAATGACGGCACGGTCAAGACGTTCGCCTGTGAGTCCGGTAAGCAGCCTCTGCTGAGGGAGGTGTGTCTCCAAGGAACACAGACAGAGGCATCTGAGGGTCAGGCCGTGCTTGTCTTCATACGGCCATCTATCCGACATGCTGAACCCGAAGGCACTGGGTCACAGCATGGCCCGGTCTTGGCGCTCCTTCATCCGGCGAACCTGCTTGTGAATTCCAGGCACCTGTCCAAAAATGACTCCTGTGTGATGCTATGGAGGTGGGCCCTGAATACTGCCAAAGGCATGGGACACAACAGCTGTATCAGACGGCAGAGAGGCACCAGTTGTCTGTGTCCGGATCTGAATGAGGGTGTTTGGTTTTAGGTGTTGCTCGCCAGGAATCACCATCTAGATATGTTTTCGGCTAAAGCCAACATGTCCTGGGACACCAAATGGGTGACAGCCTTAGGCATTTGTCTAATTTATAAATAAGATGTGCCCAGAGGTTCATGGCATGGGAATGAATAATGTTTGGGGGGCAGGGGGTAGAATATTCCAGAAAAATCTGTCTCCTGCAATATTACTACAAAATGAGGTGCGTGCTTGTTTGGAAAAGTAAGAGTAAGCTGCAGAAATAACGTACAATCAGTGTTTGTAATGTTGATCGTGTCTGGATGAAGACAGGTGTGTCTGACAATGTGATTATCTTAAAATAGCCTCTGCAATGTCTCCTCTTCAGTAGGATGTGGAGGGTGACGTCTTATGGCTTTCACCAGTGACTATCTATAGCTGCATTTACACAGTGATACATTGAGCCAAACATGTATTTTAGTGTCAAGATTGACATTTAGCCTCTTTGTCATAATTCTACTTAATCCTTAATTCCATTGTTACATTTCTGGGTCTGCAGTTGCAGTGCAGTAATGTTGTTATATTTTTATTTAATTTTCACTTGGACCCAGATATTGGTGTATGATATGAAAGAGGTGTCTCAGGTTGACACAATATAGATTATTTGAGACAGGGTCCAAGAAAAGCCGCCATACACGGTACAGTGATTTATGAAAGAGTGTTTTTTTTATTATTCGTCACTATAAAC
This sequence comes from Brevimyrus niger, assembly GCA_015164015.2. NCBI lineage: Eukaryota > Metazoa > Chordata > Actinopteri > Osteoglossiformes > Mormyridae > Brevimyrus > Brevimyrus niger. The sequence continues at coordinate 20,516,806 of JAABNY020000032.1, forward strand.
CCATTCACATGCTATGAAGCCTCATGTCCAGTGCTTCCAGAACTTGGTCCTTGTGTACTTATATCCTGACCTGCTACCTGTTGTGTTTCATGAGTTTCATGAGCTGACTGTCAGACATAGCCAAGGTAAGGGTTCTCAGTCTTAAAAGCGAATATTTCTCCAAAGTTACTCAGAGTTCAGCTTGGCATTGGACACCTCAGGGCTGTTCTGATGATTTGAATCTAAGTCTTTGGTGATAAAAACCTCATTCTCTTGTGTTTTCACTTGTTAAACTTATACTCTTGTCTGTTATTACATATACATAGGCGATATTGCAAACACAGCGAGGGTGTGTAATATGTACCAGTTCAGTAGGTGCCAGTACTGATGTGCATGTGTGCTGAGGGTCTGTTTTGTGGGTCCTGCGTACGTCTAGGACCAGGTGATATGGAGGTGTGGAAACATTGACCTAACCATGCGTTTGACGATGGAGTTCCCTGCTTAAGCTATTCAGAAGATAGGGAAGTTGCTACTCCTGCATGGCGAGTGCCCCCCTGCTTGTCTGGCCCCCGCTGCTGGCATCGTTGCAGACCTGCAGCCATCCGGATCTGCAGACATATGGAGCTCCCTTCGCTCGGATGTCCCCCACACGCGCTGGCCGGACCTTTGGCATGGAGTTCCCCTCCAGAGGGAAGCCGTGTCGAGCTCACTGTGTGCCAGCGCACTCTAGGAGTGTACACTGCAGAACTGTGACTGAATATCTGTGTGAGTGCGATATTCCGCGTTTCTGTGTGTGTGTGTGAGAGGGATGTTCCATCCAAATGCATGTGTGTGAGATGTTATACCATACTGAGTGCGTATGATGTTCCAGCTTCCTGAGAATGTGTGCAAGATATTCCACCCTACTGGGTATACAGTATGTGTATAAGATGTTCCACCCGACCATGTGTGCGTGTGTGTGTGTGTCTGTGTGTGAGATGTTCTACCGTAATGAGTGTGTGTGTACGATGTTCCATCCTACTCAGTGGGATCAGTCTGGCTGTGATAGTGGCTCCTTTTGCATCCAGCTTGGCACAGCCTGTATCGTTCCCATCTTCACCTGGACGGGAAGTGTTTACAATATCCTGTCCTCGGGCCACCCTGCCATGTTGCTAAAGTGATTGTTTATCCAATTTTCCACTCAGTGGGTCGGTGAGAGTGAGAGGTCAGAATGACACAAAGGTCATATTTTCCACTGCTGCATTTTGTGGCTTCTGCCTCAGCAGCAGGTGCCAAACACCAGTGTTTACAGGGAACAGCAGACACACGCGGAGCAGGAGCACTGGGGATGAGTATTCTTACAAGGCACAATACTGCGACATCTCTTACATCTGAGTGCGTAGGAGACAGTAGGTGTTAGCAGGTTTGTACTGCATTAACGTCATGGCTCTGAGGGAGGCTTTTAGGAGTCAGGTCGATTAAAATAAAGACAAATAAATCAATCAAGGGAACAATTGGCTTCCGCTTCTAAGTGCCAGCATCAATATTGCTTGCGCTGTACATGTCAAAATGAAACTGTTTATTCCTTAAGTAAGGCTGAGGAATATCAGTTAACTTTCCATTTCGTTGCACCTTTAATACTGACATTTTTTAGAAAACTCTTCTGTGACAGATGATTTAATCCAAAGTGTCTCGGTGTGTAGAAGTAAAGCACTGATGAGACTGTCAAACCAGACTGTTACACCCTATAGAGCTCTCCTAAAACTCTATAACATTCATCACCCTTATACACTAGGCCAATCAAACAAATTACAGACCTTTAAATTTGTGTTTGATATGAAATCGCCTGATATGAAATTTATACAAATTGATACAAATTTGTGTGCTTGGGCATCGCTACTGAGGGTGTGGGAGATGTGCTAAATGGAGACATGGCTACAATGTGTGATGTGCTGTGAGGACAGAGGGGCACCCAAAAATTCCTCCCTGCAGGAGTCAGAATATCTTACAATCCTGCAGTATCTTGCATTGCTAACTTTGCTAGTGTCATTGGGAGGATCTGTTTGCTGGAGTGTAATTATTGTTATAGGGAAAAGGGAGTTAATTCTGTTTAGCACAGCAGAGTGCCTTTTAGACACAGGGTGGCCATTTCTTGGTTTATTTTCTACATTTCATAACCTGTTTACAGAGAAATGGGAGGGGAGGAATGGGCATGTGAATGGTCATAACTCTGGGCTTAGCTGGGGATTTCATTAAAGATCAGGTGTGCCTGTAGGCAATGAGAAGCCAACCTTTATACCATGGGAGCTCTCCACACGAAGCAGTGACCAAAAGCAGGTCATGGTGGCTTCGTCAGAGGAACACAGAGCTAGTGGGCTGGATAATGGGGTTAATGGAAGGTTAGTGAAAGATCGATAGGCAAGTGTGGAGAAAAGAAAAAAGGTCAAGGCTGAACTAAGAGAGAATGAGCTTTTTTAGACTGATGAAAGAGAGATGAATGAATGGGAGGGGAAGAAGGACAGGGTGAGGCAGAAGAGTGTAGAGTGCGACCCCCCCTCACCGGCGGGGGCCAGCTGTGGCATGGGGAGGTCAGAAGCATGCAGTACAGGGGAGGAAGTGGCAGCCAACCATCATCACAGATGAATGCTGAGATTCCCAATAAGAGTCTGAGCTGGTAACTGGGAGTTAATAAAGAGGTTTATCTGGGAAAAGTACAGCCAAGTCTACCTGGGGCTTGACAAAGTGACAGGAAGCGTAGCAGGCACAGGACAGCCGCTGGGTGATATTTAAGAACGGGGGGGGTGGGGGGGGGATACGGTGTCACCATGCCGATGGAGTAAACAAATGCAAGCCCCTACCGAGCCAAGAGGATAGCGTGTGGGTGAGTCTCAGGAGGTGATGGCCAGGGAGTGAAGAACAAGGCAGGGATGGGATGAGCTGGAGTTTAGCCACATCTCCACCGCGCGGCAGCTCCAGAAGCCTGCAGAGATGGAGGTCTGTAGCGGTGCTGTGTCCTGTGTTCCGGTTGAAGTGTGCGCTCGCTGGATACGTGTATGGTGTGTCCGGGATGGAATATGTGAGCAAAAGGCCCTGAAAGCGGGGACTGGCTCATTGCCTCACGGCGTCGTCTGCAGTGAGTCCCGGGCTTCTCCCTCCTTTGCCTCTGTGGGACCAGGGGTCCTGCATACAGCTTTCCAGGAGGATCAGAAAGGAAGCTGTGCTGGTTGTCACCATGGCCTGTGATTCCCCTATGTTCCGCAGCACAAACATACAGCTTCACCTCATATATATATATTCCAAACACCTCTGGATTATTCTAACTATTAACTAATGGCTCCAACTAAACTGTAGCTCTGAGTAGATGCTGATGGTTCAATCTGCGTTCATTATACCTAAATTAGGCCCTTAATCGAAGGGGCGTCCCATGGGAACAGCAGTAGGTGGGACTGCATCCTCTGGCTGTCATTAGCGCAGCTGGAGGCATGTGCTGTTAGGGTGGTGCTGTCCTTAGGGTGGCTGTGATGTAGGCTGCCTTGGGAAAAGCAGGCCGTCTGTGCAGTGAAACCACGCATGTTAATTTCTCAGTCTCCTTAAGCTGATTGATGAAAACCTGAAGACAGCTTCCCTGCTCTGCGCTCCGTATGGATGAGGATGCCTTTCCGTTTGTTTCCCCTTCTGTCTTTCCTACTGATGGGGAGTGCTGGATTTTCCAGAGACGCATAAATCTGAGCACACTGCCGCCTTTGCTTTGTGATTGCTGTGCTCATCGTCATAGTTACGGGTTATTTGCGTGGAGTAATGATGAGCATGAGCTGCAAACTTTTGAAATTCAGATAACAGTTGAATAATAAGCGCGTGGCCTGTCCCTAATCATACTAATTATTATTCATAATTAAAAAGCAGAGTCTTGGCCTTGGCTGGGCCTTGGAGAGGTGTGTGTAAGTGAAATAACCCACAGAGATACAGCAAGGCCCCTGCACGAGCGTGTGCTCCCACTGCACCCGGGCAAATGAATCTTGCTGTGCTTGTTCCAAGGCTACGAGGATCTGCATAATGGCCGCCAGTGCCGCTGTGTCAGGCTGAAACGAGGCCGTGTTCCTTTGAGAAATAACATACAGCTCCAAGAGGTATGCGGAGCTCATCCGAAGGAAGTATTTTATGAAGTAAAAACTATCAGGCAAAGTACGCAAATGCAAAAGGTTCTACATAGCTACCTCTTCTCCTTAGTGCGACAAACAGATGTTTCCCTACAGATTTCCATAAGCATTTTATTTTACATTCTCATGGGAAACACCTCCAGAGAGATGGCATGGACGCCACATGAGGAGGCCTTGTATGAGGGGCTCCGTTTGACGTGTAGTGCCCGTACCAGCTGTCTTTTATAGCACACTGTTTCTGAATTTCTCATAGTACCGTAATATCACTGCATCTGTATGTTCAAAGCTTTGCCATTGGCTGAAATTCCCCCATGACTTTTAATGACGCACAGGAGCTCCTTGCTTTAGCAGTATGATTGACCTCTCACCTTTAACTCTTAGGTACTGTGTGACACACATGATCTGTAGCGGCCCCAAAACTGGGTTGAGCACAAGTGCTGACTATTTCAATATAGATTCAATACAAGTTGAATCTGTACTGCCCATTATTCCATGGTAATTTTATTTGACATTTTTCTTTAGCCATCAGGTTCAGTGTAATCTTTCCGGTGGAATAAAAAGAGGAAATTGTTCCACTGTTTTTAAATGGTAACAGCACAAAGGAATTATATAAAGACTTTCATTCTCCTTTTTTTAAAAATTGCCGTATGGCAAAAAAATTAAACCTCGTTGGAATTAATAGAAAAATGACCCAAGGCATATATGATAACAGAATGTAATGTTGAGTTTCAAATTCTATTATATTTTGGGTTTTATGATAACAGCCATTATGAATTCCTACTTGTCATTCATTTTTTTTTAATAAACCATAAAATATATTTTTTTATTTTATATTGAGTGACAACAGATAATTCACATTTTTTCTAATTGTGTTTTATTTGCTTGTCACTCCAGTTATTATATTAACTGTCCCTCAGTGATTTTGCTGGGGAATGTGTGTGATATGTGCCTGACATGTATGAGCACAGCCATGTATGAACTTCTTCCTCTCACATGTCAAGGGGTCAGACGTCATTGTGCTCCTTGTGCTCAAAGCTCAGTGGGCTGTGTTTATGTTTACTCTCTGGGTCAGGATCTCTGACCCGCCCGCTCTCTGTCTCTGTGTGGTGTTCTCTCTGGGTCGGGATCCCTGACCCGCCCACTCTCTGTCTCTGTGTGGTGTTCTTTGGGTCGGGATTCCTGACCCACCTGCTCTCTGTCTCTGTGTGGTGTTCTTTCTGGGTCGGGATCCCTGACACGCCCGCTCTCTGTCTCTGTGTGGTGTTCTCTCTGGGTCGGGATCCCTGACCCGCCCGCTGTCTGTCTCTTTGTGGTGTTCTTTGGGTCGGGATCCCTGACCCACCTGCTTTCTGTCTCTGTGTGGTGTTCTCTCTGGGTCAGGATCCCTGACCCTCCCTATCTCTATGTCTGTGCGATCTGATGTCTTTGTCAGGAACCCTGACCCTCCTCTCTGTTTCTCTCTCCGTGTTTTTAGAGCTGGAGGCTGAGGAGTGGTTGAAACTTCTCTGCGTCGAGTGCCTGAGCTCCCGGCTCAATGACATCACCCTGGGCGAACCGGACCTGCTGGCAGCTGGCGTGCAGAGGGAGCAGAGCGGTTAGTGTTTGGTCATGTGACCACCCCCTGGTCATGTGATGATGAACAGCCTATAAAATGTGTTGTCAGGGTACAGCCACTCACGCATTATAGATCATGTGCCAATGGTGCGTCAGAGTTTCCGATGAGTGGCACAGAGCATCTCCGCATTTTCATGTAATGAAGCTTGTCAGGGAGACAGACGCAACCACAGCTTTTAAACGACCTGAAACAAGCAGAGCTGCGTCACACTGCAGAAATCTGCAACCGTGCCTTTGCTCAGAACATTAATATTGCAGTTTGGGGAGGAAATGGCTTAAGAAATGAAAATCAATAGCAGCTCTACTGGCGCCAGCTCCAAGGTCACGCTCTCGAGGATGCGTGAGGCGCTTTGTGGGCGTCTTCACTGCTTATACTTTTTATTTTTATACATTTTGCTATTTTATTTTGGACTCCTTTAACGGCCACGTTTGTGGCTGTTGTAGCTGACCTGAAATACCATTTACAGTCAAAGAAATGTAGCAAAATTACAGCAGCTAGATTACTAATTAAAATTAGGGCTTTTAAATAGAACCCATTCAGGGTGCCCTCTTGCTTTTGTGGTTTGTGCTTCCTTCCAAGTTCCTCATGGTCCTGTACTCTGGATGAATGGATGGATGGATGGATGGATGGATGGATGGATGGATGGGACAGCATGGTTACTTCGTGAGTAACACTGCTGCCGTGCATCTCCAGGATTGGGGGTTAAAACGAAGAGTCCACTGTAAATCCACTGTAATTAACTTGAGCAAAAAATGTTTAATTCTTATTACACAAATTAATTATTTTTTTTCTAAAATGTAATATATCCATAACACATTTTTGTCCAAAAAGCTTGAAATCCATTACATCAATATTTTTTTTTTGGGAAATTGTACATGATATAATCATAAATAAGAAGCAAAACTGATCTACTTACATGACAGCCTCTGAACTTAGGTAGTATCTTATACTTCTTAAACTTTAAAAAGAAAGGATTAACCTTTTATTCTGGACAGTAAATTTAGAAGTTTGCCCTCATTGTATGGCATGCATAGCTGAAGGGCCATATCTAGATCACAGGAGGTGTTGCGGAAAATACATTTTGGACCACTTTTTCCACTGGAGTAATAATAATATAAAGCATTAAGATCCCCTTCCACACACACACATACACACACACACACATATATATATATATATATATATGTTGGGTACACATATCTTTATATCTTTATGTGGACTGCTCATTCATTTCTATGGGAAAAACACTAACTATCTTAACCCCTAGCCAGCCCTAACCATAACCAAAGTAATCAAACAAGAATTTTTGCATTCTTAGTTTTTATTTGTAGTCACAGATTTTTATAAAATAGAGTTTTCCTATATGGTCCCCACAAGGTAAGTTACACCTAGACCACACAGACATGCATGTTCACACACAGCATTATTACTCCAATTCTTAGGTATTACCTTTCTCCTGGTTGGATTCAGTCTGTAAGCTTAAAGTTTATAGGATACTGAATGTCCTGTGTATGATCATGTGTGAAGTTATAGCCTATAAGTTGAACTTTTATACTGTCATTCAAATTAAACAAGATAGGCTAAAAATAATATTACACAAAATTCATTGATGGACATTGCCTAAGAGTAGACAGTCCTCGATAAGTAGTAGTAAATATTATTCATTAAAATGAAATTAAACTCACGTAATACTGTGCCGAAGGTAGCCTTGCAGACAGGAATCTTAGTTGAATAATCCTCAACAAACTACTCATTAGTGAGTTCCCTATCCTTCCGGGCATCTTCATTTCCGCTTTAGGGCTTCATCGCTGGACCTTTTTAACTGTTATGAGACGCAAAATGGCTTGATCCTGCTCAGCTTTAATCCTATGAGAATAGAAAGAGTTTTTAGCAAGATCACCAGCAGTTGTCTTGTCAGGGAGGCAAAAGTCTGAAGTCTCTTTGGTATGTGAGCTGGCAATCGCAAGTATCTTTTACTCCGCCTGAATGTTGCATTTTCTTCACTTGCTCCCACTCATGTTTCTTCTCACAGAAGACACAAGCATTGGCTCCTGAATTCCATCAAAGCTATTCATTTATTTTATTCAAAATCCTTAAGAGTATGGGGTTTCTCTGTGATGTTGACAGCCACTGGGTGCTGGCAACGAATTGTGTGCTGTGATTGGTTACCTGGAGATATAAGGCTGAAAATCAGGAGTGGTGTTTATCCCCATTTGGTGGAAAAAAGGGACTATCCAAGGCGGAGGAACATGTCAGATATCACATTTTACATTGATCTGAATATGGAACTTTGAATACGAATGCCAAACTTCTTTTGGCAGGATTTCTTTACAATGGCATTGAGCAGTTTGGAACCAAACTCTTCTAATGTTGCCTCTACTCTGTGTGTGGAGTTTGCATGTTCTTCCTCTGTCGTGGACCTTTAAAGTTCTCAGAGTATGATTATGAGTATGTGCCTATGATCCCTGTGATGAACTGGCATCCCATCCAGGGTTTTCCAAGCCTTCTGTGGCCCCTGTCACCCTGACCAGGATAATCACTTAGAAGATATATTGCCTTATATTATTTCATAGTAAGAATATTTTCAACTAATTTGCAGAATCAAATGGAGAAAAATATTTTCATGACAGCCTGAAGAAAGATGTCTTTTGATTTTTAGTCATCTGTTTAAATGCCCATGTGATATGGAACTCTGCCTTCCATACTTTTTACTTATTAAATAACTATATAAACTCTGCTTTCTGTACTTGATTCCTGCATAAATTCTACCCATTGTACTTTTTACTTATTTTACTTTCCCATTCTCATAATTTGTTATTTGAATATGTTTGTTTGACAAAGTTAAGCTCACATTTGCTCCTACGTGGCCAGTGAGGACATGCAGCAAAACTCTGCAATTACTTATGAGGAGGAAACTGCTGGCTTTCGTAACAACAGCACGGGGTTCATGTCTGGGAGTCAGAGTCGTGTCAGATCTGCCTTTCTACACAGGCCACTCACAGCTTGGCTCTTATGATTAAATCACATCTTTTTAATTTTCCCAAAATAGCGCAATAGTCACTTCTTCTCGCCAGTTCATGGCTTTCTGAACAATTAGACACAATTAGGCAATCTGTGCTGTTTCCAGCATTCCTCTTTTCCATGGGTTTTGGTGTTCACACACTCACACACGTACACACACACGGGTTTGTAATTATATCTTTGCGGGGACTCTCCATTCATTTCTATGGGGAAAACTCTAATCCAAACATAATTACCTTATCCCCTACCCAGCCCAAACCTTAACCATAAGTAAGCAAACAAAATATGAGATTATTGGCATTTTAGTTTTTAGATTGCATATGCAGATGTTTGTGGGGACCCTATACAATGGTCCATAGAATGTCAGAATAACAGGTTTTTATAATATTTTGGGGATATTTGATCCCCACAACATATACAGCTTATACAGTACGTGACCCCTCCCCCCAACCAAACACACACACATGCACACAAGCACACACCCTCTCTAACTCACATTAGGTAGGTAACCACATTTCTGGGAAATAGCTATATGCACATAAGGACATCACGCATAGATCCAAACCCAAAATTGGTGGTTCACTTGGAGCAGAACCCAGTGAACCCACATTGGGGGAATATAATGATCGCCTGATTTCTACAGGGATCCATGGCAACCAGCCATTAACACGTGTGTCCTCTATTTAACTTCTGATTAACGGTTTACTGGAACAAGGAATCTGAACTCCTAGTAAATTCATCAGTTTCTAAGGACGACCGTCTTTATCAGTCAGTTAACTCGTTCCTTAACAAATAATTATTCTAGCACTGTTTTCAGCCTTTGTGTGCATCCCAGATGTGAATTTAAGAGAAACCCTATATCACCCCATTGAAGGATCTTATTTGAGTCTCTCACAAAGCAAGTAGGCATGTTCTTAAGTAAATATAAAGGATCCTACATGCTTAATTGCCAAGATTTGGATTGAATCCATTTATGGCCAATAAAGAAGCATTGTATAGCACACAAGAGTGATGTAATGACAGTGTTTCACTGGACACAGTGGCTTGGCTTTGTTTCCCCTTGGACACCCCCAGGGCGTGAATGATTGCATCACCGCCGTTACACCTGTGATTTCAGAGAGGTTCAACGTGTACCTGATGCCAACCCCAAACCTTGACATCTACGGGGAATGCACTATGCAGATCACACATGAGAACATCTACCTCTGGGATATTCACAATGCCCGGCTCAAGCTGGTCGTGTGGCCGCTGAACTCCCTGCGAAGATACGGACGGGACTCCACCTGGTTCACGTTTGAGTCTGGGAGGTATGGGCCACCTGCCACGATGGGGGTACCTTTCAGGGGGTTTAGAAATGTCAAGGTGTATTACACATATGCACCTTCACAAGGCCTAGCTGTAGATTTTGCAGTTAGCAGCCTGACACATTTCATTTATTCCATTTTTATTTATTCTAAGCATTTATAACACATTTTAAATCTTTTACTAGATTCATCTTTACAGTAAATTATCTTTTCTGTGAAAGCTTTATTTATGTTTACACTGTAATAAAAGCTGCCATATAAATTTATTCTTGAATCATCTGTGAGATTCCTGTGCTTTCATGTTGAATTAATCCTAAATTACCTCCAAGACACATTTATACACATTTTTAAATTAATCTGTCAGATTCTTCATGATTGCATTCTAGTCTGCTATACTGTAGTAATTGAGCTGATTTTCTGGATAGATCAATTTTTTTCCTACATCTGAAATATCAAGGGCCCTAACTATCTCCTTATGTACCTTTCAATGTTAATGCAGAAGTGAAATTTGCCTGACATTTCCTCTTGGTCAAACACGCATTCCTCTCCAGTTAAGCTAAGAAGGCATACATTTTTCATTAGATAAAACGTGTCTGAATTAAATGAGTTGGCCTGTGCATTCATCCTCAGTCGTAAAGGTTTCCGTGGGAGCAAGCATGGTGTGCAATCAGCAGGCGGATTCTCATTGCAGGATGTGTGACACCGGAGAGGGCCTCTTCACATTTCAGACCAGAGAGGGGGAGATGATCTATCAGAGGGTCCATTCTGCCACGCTGTCCATCGCCGAACAGCATGAGAGGATGATGATGGACATGGAGAAGAGCTCACAGGTGGGTGGCCTCCCACATAGGCATTAGTATCTGCTCGCTCGTGAATCGCTTGGGCTTTTCCGGAAGATTCATTTGGAGGAGTGCATTGGGTACATACAGGCTAGCACAGTTGCAGAACCCAAGAGTGGGGCTGACAAGTATAGAAATGTACATGATTGAGGCTCGAGGGTCAAACAGGAACAAACGTACAGAGATGACAGGTGGTGGGTCTTGACACTGACGTCAGTGTGGGGATTGCGGCTGCAGGATGCAAGTTAAACGGGACCTGCCCCTCCTTCCTGTCTTACAGGCGTACTCGAACGAGACGACATTATCGAAGTCGATATCTCTGCCGCGGAGTGCATACTGGCACCACATCACCCGGCAAAGCAGCGTTGGGGACATTTACCATTTCCAAGGTAAGGTGTGGAGCAGATCTCCAAGCAAAGCTTCATTTACAGTTAGCTTAGTGAGCCGTGAAGCCGTTACTCCAGATGATTATGTGTGTGCATAAAATATGCATTTTTTAAAACCGATTTACTACACTCGCAATTCAGATTTCTTAGTTTCATTGCATATTTGATTGGCCGTCTGTCATGACCTGATGTGATGTTAACCACCTCTCTGGGAGTGCCCGTGACCCTGCACGACTAAGCACATGGTCACTAGTCACTATGTGGAGAGTCTCGGTGACTCAGACCCGTCCCCCGCCTCAAGGATTCACCCGCATCATGACCTTCTTCGCAGTGCTTTAATTCCCCAGGGCAGAACCAAGGACACTCCACTGTGGGGGTGAGGAACGTACCACTGTGTAGGTGTGCGCTTTCCTACCCGCAATGACTTTATTTTTGCTCTGCTACCCTGAGAGTATAAATGAGAATGACAGAGCGCGAGATCGGCGCGAGGCGTATGGGAAAGTGTGCACTGACTCACCACCTTCGTCGAAGGACGAGCGGGGGGAGGGGGATGGGGGGGGGGGGGGGGTTGCTCACCAGCCTCATCGTGGATTCCGCCCTCAGACACTTTCATCTGAACCAATTACGGCCTTACATTGTAATGTTAGTATGAGCTTTAGTTTTTTAGGGAGATGTAATAGGCCTTAACGTGGGATTCTGGTGATTTTTTTTATGAAACACTCACTTGTATTATTCCCTCGCGCAGGCACACTTTTACAGAGTATGTTCCTGCATCCCATGAATAAAGGCCTGTATGTTCACCAGGTCATGCTCATTTCTGTGAAATTCCTCAGGACATTTGCTTGCTGACGTGGACGGTGGGAGGAATGTGTGCGTTTGTGTGTGTGTGTGTGTGCCTGTGTCTCCGTGGGGGGTTGGGGGGGTGCACATTCATCATTTTGGCATCTCCACTGTTAGCTTCTGAGTTGAGTAAAGATATAATGTAGAAACCATTCATCCATCTAATCAACGTGCTCTCACACAAATGCAGATGCATGGTGGCGTTAGAGCACGGCCAGCTCAAATATTGGAGTGCGTGGGACCTGCAAGAGGCTTTTTTACGGGAAACTGACAGAAAATGCAAGGAGAGTTAATGCTCTTTGGGCTTCTGTCCCGTCACTGTACTGCAAAGGCAGGCTGTTCAAGGGCACGGCTCACTTTATGTGTGATGGGGTCGCTGGCGAGGCAGGCCGCCTCCTTTAGGGACCTTAAAGGTGTTTCCTTCCTTTTTAAACTATCAGCCCTGAGGATGGTGCCGCACAGATGTGGTGGTTTGTTGGTGGTTGGACGAGTACGGCAGATATGAAGGAGTTCTTTGAAAAACGGCACTTTTAGAAATACCTTGCTTGTTTTAATTTGGCACTATTCTCTGATCTAAATGAATTTATGATTTCGAAAAGACACAAACTTGGTGTGAATAATATTTAAAAAATAGGGCAAATGAGAATTTACTGCAACTGGACATTTAGGTTAAATGTGGAAAAATACTCATGTGTAGGTCACAACTGTAGAAACGCCTTCTCGGTGGTCAGGAGAGCAAGGAACACCCATGTCACACGGCCTGCTTGATCGGCTATTCACGGTGTGTTCTGTTGCTCTATATTTTTAGTGATATGAAATGCAAACTTATTTTCTGACTGTAATAACCCCTTGCACTTTTGCACTTGCTGTTCAGTGAGAGTGACAGCTAACACAGGTCAATGAAACAGCAGTGGCGTTTAGCTGCTGTTTTGACATTTAGAATATTGCTGGCGATCGATATCTTATTGAAATTTGGTGACAGATATATTTGGTTAGTGTGAGTCTTTGCACATAATGAATCAGGGAAAGAAATGAATCGCCCAGGGAGGTGTGTAGGTAAGGCCCGTGATGCAGCCAAGTCAGCCCCCTGCATTCGAATGTAAAACAGGTGAATATCCTATCTGGCTTGTTCAATTCGCTGAGTCATTTTCTGCTTTGCACTAAATACCCACAAGCCCTAAAATGCAATTAAGGACCAGTGTTTCTCCTCCCATTGTGGTTTGCAGGCTGTTATTTGTTTAAATTTCCATCCAGTTAATCTCCAGTGTGCCAGCCTGCTCCAGTGAGACATCACGTATTGTTGTTCCTGAAGTTTCAATTATTGCATTAGTCATAGGCTGCACACCCCCATTCGTGCCCAGCGAAGCCCAGCGGGCTTCCAGACTGAGTCGGGGGAAGGGCCACCGGCGGAACGTGCGGACCTCGCAGTACCATCAGAGCCCGCCACTCACCCAGCGAGCTGGTAAACACGGTGACTGGGTGCATCCATGTAGATCTAACCCAGCAAACACTTTGACAAGCCCATTATGGTGAGAAGAGACGCAACGTTCTACCATGATGGTACTATCTTTGTGCTTAAAGCTAAAATTCAGGGTCTCCCTAATCTGAAGCAATTAACATTAATAATGGTCAAGTACCCGTTTCATTTGGCCTTGCCTGTGAAGGCAACACATAACCCAGTGCTGAGGCATTTAGCCAGTTGAAGATTAAACACCATGAGTAGAATGACATTTACACTTGATATAAACAACCAGCTTAGCATGACCCATGCAAGCTGAATTTGTCAAGAGACTTTTCCAGAAGAAATCCCACTGACTGGATCTTCACATTCTCCCGTGAAAGTTCCCCATCTCTATTTTTCACTGTCATGTGTTTTCTGAGGGATGCATGAGCCGTAGGCTGTGGGGTGGGATACAACCACAAAGGAGTAGCCTAGTGAAGCTGGGAAGGATGGGATGTGCGAGGACTGCAGAGCCCCCAGAGGACACCCAAGAGTTCATCCTCACAGCCCAGGATGGACTGCAAACCTGCAGCCTGGGACCCCAGGGCAACTCGCTCTTTGAAGGAAAAAAAATATTTACAAAGGAAGAAACCTGCGAATGGTGATAGGTAAAAGCCTGCAAACTGGATTGGACTTGCATTTTCACTATTCTGGTGAATGACACTAACCTGATCTGCGGCTTCCACAGTGCTGCACTGTGGGCACAGAAACCTCAGGCAAGTCTTCCTGCTGCTTACATGAGCCGCAGCACAGTCCTGAGATGTCAAGCAGGAAGCGTCAATTGCTCAAGCCATGAAAAAAGTCCTTCGTTTAAATCTGTCATTCTGCAGGAAGCATGGTGTGATTCTGCTGAGAGCATTTTTTTTATTGTTTCATTTATTGACGGAAGGCAAATCGCTGATCACCTAAATCTGCAAGTCTGTAGGACACGTCGAGTAAAGGAATGAGCACTAATCGTAATGAAACAAAAAGGCAGCGGAGCTGGGAATGATGGTTGGGGGATGGGGGGCACCTGTGGAAAGTGTGGGTGTTACCGATGACTCATTAGGAGCGAGGAGAGTCACGCGGAGTGGTGGGGGCAGGGTCCTCGTCCGCAGTCACCTCAGCACTCAAAAGATGGACTGATGTGACCTAAACTCCGAACCTGAATCATGTCTCTCAAGTGGAAAGGTTGTGTAGATAGTGTGAAAAACGTTAATTAAAATCACTCTGTCTCCCGTTTTCATGGTGACGGTGCTGAATCCAATGTGTTGTTATTTTTTAAGGATGCAGCATAATGAAATTATCTAGGGTTTTGTGAGTAGCTCCTAGTTTTGCTTGAACTATGACTTGGTCTGTAAACAATAATAAAAGGAGCTCAGGATGCCAGACGTGGGATCACTGACCGCTGCCCCTCACAAAGCCAGCCAGCCTTCAGTCTGCCTGCAGCACTTTAAAATTATAATCAGATTCATCTGAAAAATACAAGCTCTCCATTAAAAGAGCTGCATTTCTGCCAAACTCTAAGTATTAAAGGGCAAAACTTAACAAATTGTGCATAGCAGTCTGGGGAATTTTCTGCCAATATATTGGACATGATTCCTAGAAAACAAAGAGACCTCACTGATATCTTTGAGAACACAGCATGCCCTAAGGATTGTGTATCTTAAACCACAACACATAGTGAAAGAAGCCAGCATAAATGAATGAAACTCAGTCCCATCATAACCATGACATGATTTATTGATGCTTTCATTTATTTTTTTGCCTGTGGTGTGGATGCTGGTCATAATGACCGTGGTGAGTCAGTGATGAGTGGCAGTGGGGGCCCATCGCCCAGGGGAAGGCCTGCCATGCCTCCTCTGCAGCTCTGCCCACCCCGTCAGGTGATTTCCCAGACGACCGGTACATATTTTATCCTGAACACCCCTACCCGATTACAGGGTATGAGGAACAAGCAGAATCTGCAGAATAATTAGTGCACAGGGCCAAATACTGGCCAGCTGGTGGAATGGCGATTTAATAGAGTGCAAATGGAATCTTCATCTTACTGACGATGATGTTCATGTGTCTCCAGAAAATGGGGTTTGTGGTGGTAGTAGGGGGTCAGACTGTTCTGTTTTTATAGATCAAGCAAGACAAGTCAAATAGTTCCTCATGGTAGCCTGGCCTGAATGTGACGCCTGCCTAATGAGTAAAGCCCAATAGCCGTTCCTCTGAGGTATTATCTATCAGTGTGATTAAGGCTTACTAAACTGGGAATCAGTCTGAATTAACAGAGGGAGAGAACACCCTCAAGGCAGACGGGAACTGGAATCGATAGCTGTTCCACTGTGGGGATTTAATGTTACATTGCAGCTCTATCATAAGCACAGAATTTAAAGCGATCAAGCTAAATAAATCGGCTATAAGTGAATAAATAAAAAGCAAATAGCTAAGTAAAATGATTCATGAAACTTTTCTTCCCATTTATATGTAGAGATCAATCATACTGAGTAAACACTGGTATTGCATGTGTTGCATTTTTTGCATTGTGCCTTCAGGAGTCCTGTTATGTTTACATCCTTCCTAAAATATTTTATGATATTTCCTCTGTACTAGTTGCTTTATCGTCATATAATAGGCATGGAAATTACACTTTTCTTAAGTATGGATTCTTTCTTTGTTACCATGGAATTAAAATCAAAATTTATTCTGGAAATCACTATTTCCTGTTTCCTAGAGAATGATGCCATAGTTTTGCAAGCTTGCAGCATAATTAAACTAAAAGTAACAAAGTAACTGAATGGAATATTGGAGTAACTTTGTAAAAAAAATACTAAAATCACTTAGAAGTATCATGTTACAGTGTTTCAGTTTTTGATTTGTTTCTCATTTTATGAATAATTTCTCCCAAGTTTCATCTAGCAACTTAGTTGGTCAGTCACCGGAGGCTGGGCAGTACATGTATTGACTCTGTTATTTGATTTTTTTTCCCCCCCTCAGGAACAAACTTGACTATGGCGTTCATACCTCGAGCACAAACTTACCCCAGTTTCCTGTCAGAGGAAAATACAGAAGAGCATCAAGACCTAACGGAATATAAAGAAGCACGGTCTCCCTCTAGTGGCTATTCATCAAACTGTAACCCGGGACCTGTGCAGTGATGGGGCATGACACTGAACATTGTTATAACGGAATAAAGTGATGGCTTCTGATCTGTGGGACAGAAAACAAATTTCATAGATTGTAGCCACCTTTTTTTCTTTATTTCTTTTTTTGGATAAGTATTTAACTAAATTAACTTGTCCTGGATTTTTTCCATGTGGAATTAAAGGACATTCATAATGAAAAATGCAAATTTGTGTATTTTCCTTAGATATGAAAAATATACTGAACCACGGTTGATGATTTGACCAACTTAATTATAATTGCAAAGCAATGTTGAAATGATTTCTTTATAAATTTGGCTGAGTTAATATTCTATTTTCAATAATGGTTATTTATTTCACGAAAAGAAACATGTACAAATTTGCAAGCGTTTACTTGATGCCAGTCTCCGGATTGATTTGATGAATACCGGAAGTTGTCTGGTCCAAACGAGCGATGAGGAACGTTGCGTCCATCGGGCTTCGGGGGGTGTGGCATGAGAAGTCTGGCCAGAGACGGGCTGATGGGCTATTAACTAGGAGGTGAGCGGGCCCTACCGCCATTTAGGGTTACTCCATCGATATTTATTTTATTAGCTTTGCATTATTGTTTTTATTCCGGTTTATATACCTTTATTGGTCGCCTGGTGTCGGTATGTGTACCGCCCTGTGTTTTCCATGACTTGGACTGGCTAAGTGTTTAAATGACCGAGAGTAAGTACTATCTGCAGGCTGCGTTTGAAAAGAGGAAATGGCGCCCCCCAGTTCAATCCTGATACGAGAACAATTTGTCATTCTTAATAAATATGTAGCATGACACGACAAAGTGCCTTTTCATTCACACTTGGTAACCTATTAACGAGACTTATTCGTGGAACGCCATCGGGGCCAAAAGCCTCTGAATCAACACATCACATTTGTACATCTGAACACGTACATCTTTGACGTCTTAGGACGTTCAAATTTAGGTGCGATCACTTCATTAGTTTCTTAGAGGAAACTACATACAATCATTACAAGAAAGAAAACAAATCCCCTCCCGTATGCAAAAGAAATGGTGGAAACCACTTATAGTGGTTGATCAGCCATTTATTTGGATCAGAAAGCTTGGGACCGAATCATTCCTGTACAAATACTTTTTAAATAGTTGGCTTATAATATTTAAGTAGTCTAAGTAGTGCCAAAAACCAACCACCGAGATGCAGCAGCGAAACTACAATAAGCTGTATATAGTACAGTAAGTACTGTATTATAGTGCATTTTACTTATACACAGTTCAGTAATTTTATTTGTGCAGTTGGTCTAATGTAATTTGAGGAGTGTTTGAAACAGCTGTGCTATACTTTATAGGTCAAGAATGTATGGAAGCTTACAGTATATGGTCCAAACAGCTTAACAACATGTCAGATTTGTACGTCTAAAGACGCCAAAAATGAGAGTGGGATTCAGACGGTTTTGAGCCCAATGGCGTTCCCTACTTATTAACATTTAAAGATCGTGTTGATATTGCGGCAGGAAAGCCCATTCTGACATTGCATTTGTACCTTTGTCCAAAATGTCTTCTGTTAGCAGTTAAATGTGAGAAAATATCTTAGGAAATGCAGTTTGTAGGAGAGAGAAAGTCATCCGTATTCGGTCGGTCGCTAAGTAAATTTTCAGTGTACGTAATTCCTAGTTGTCTTTTTATTCCAACACATTATATGTGCGTGAATTTAACCTGGACATAGGTTTGATTAACAAAGGACGAACCCTTCTAAGAAAGGTTTTTAATACTCAGTCAGTATGCAAAAGGATGAGAAACAGCCAAACGAATGGCAATTTAAATGCAAATTTGAAAGTGAAAGCTGCATTTACCATACTAGTTTCCAAAATATTCAATTTTTTTCAGTTAAGCAACTATGTACCAGAAGTCCCATCTTTGTATGGTTGAGCTAATATTTACAGAGATGCATCACTGCATTTGAATATAATATTGGGATTTAGAGACACGGGATTTATCTGTATTCATAATGTTCACATCATATCATGGTAAAGATTGTGTGTCTGTCTTTTCACAGCTGATCTGTTATGTGGCAGGTATTTTTATCTTCCCTGTTGTACTGTAAGTTTTGCTGAAAAAAAATCCATCATGGTAGACCATCAGGTAGTCTTGCTCTTTATTTCTCCTGTGTCAGTTTTTTTTTTTTTTGACGGAAAGAATAAAACAAACAATTTAAACCTGGCTCATCCTTAATGCAAAAACCTCACAAAGACCACATATACGGCATTTTTATTGGGGGTATTTTAATGCATTTATTAGTTACATTTTACATATGAAATATATTTTAATTAAAAATATATCAGCGCGTATGAAACAAAGACACTGGGTCAGAGGGTACTACCCAATGAGCCCAGTATTCCGCATGAATGCAGTCAAAAGAGAGAATCAAAATAGCAATGCATGGGTACATTGCAGGATCTGCCCATTGTGGCCAGCAGGGAGCGCCAACCGCATTCCCATCCTGCTCTGGGGTGCCTCTACCCTCACGCAATTGGGCCGTTTTAAACTTGGCCTTTTCAAAGTGAGCTCTGCATCTGAGTATGATAGTGGAGTAGGGCAGCAGTTTATAAATACGTGACTCTCAGGATTTCGTACTCAGCAATTTTTTGCTCCACATTCGATGCTTGTTAATTCCCCTTGTGCTCAAGTAATTTCAAGGAACTTGTGTTGGAAGTGAATTCAAACTACACTCTAACATGGGATTAGTATCTGTGATGACATCCGCCATACAAACCTGTTTCTGATTCAGGAATAATCATACCTTCACTCAACCAATGATATACTGAGGCCATGCTTGAGAAGAACATAAATTATCAGTGAAACAGAACCCTCCAGCTCAGGATCAGTGAAGGCCGCTGCCTTCTATGTCTTTCTTTTCGTCTGCCGTGGTTGAGTCATGATGTTGCAGTAGATTGGATCTTGACGTTTGGTCCGTTTCTTCATCTTCTTGGGAACCGCTGATGGTTCATAGTTGTTGAGCAGCTACAAAGACATATTTCAGAAGGGATTTTAGGAGCTTGAACATCATATTTCCCAGCGAAAAAGTTACATCTTGTTCATAGGTGTGTGTCTCTTTGCAGGTTTGTATACTGTATGCAAGCAGAAGGTTCAAACATTGTACTTACACTTCTTTGAAGAGAATGAGACTTGACTATGACTTTGGCTCTGTGATTTTTCCTGGAAGAGGAAAGAGGTTTGAATTCAGTAGCTAGTTTGATAAAAGACACAGCATGCTGGCTTGGGGGCAGAGGCTTGAAGCAGGGGACACTGCATTGGCATGAACTTAAACATTTGTTTTGGTTGAAAAGAGGCACGGCAAGGTGTGCTGTGAAGGAGGAGATTCAGTTCCCACGTTTCTACAGAGAGATAGGCTACCTTAAAATGACCATACAATGAAGTCAGTCTATCTTTTGCAAAATGATGCAGCACTTCAAAAGGAATGGAAAGAGAATAGTAACAATTAATACACTGTGAAAAAATAAAATGTTGTTTTTACAGGAAAACACTGGCATAATTCTGTAAAAAATATTGTACACGTGTAAACAACTTTACAGAAACATCTGTAAATTTTACTGGATATCAATGTTAAACAACCACCAACTACATGTAAAGTTTACCTGGTTTTAGTGTAGAATAAATAATGATGTAAATTATACAGAAATAACTAGTACAACAACAGCATGGCCCTCCTAAATTAACAGAAAGAAAATGTTGAATCTACAGATTCACTACGTAAGATGTTACCGTTTTGGTATGTGAAATTGACAGGCTGTTTTACTAAATTGTTTACATTTTTATAGATTTTTTTCACAGAATTACTCTGGCAACCACAGCTGCCAGCACTTGCTTGCTGAAGTAACTCACTCTTTATTAGTAGTTCTGAAAAACGTTTCACTTGAAGTCAGACAGAACATAGAGATGAGTGACGTGGACTTCAAACTGAATCAAATTGACAGAAAACAGCTGGTCACAATCGGGGTTGCATATGTGGTTAATAAGGGGGCGTGGCACACAAGAGGATCGGACAGGCAGGTCATGACAATTACACTCGTATTACCCAAAATATTAAAGAAGAAATATTAGACGTTATAAATATCATATTGTTATTATTGTGCATTTAATTAAGAAGACCAAATTTGCTTTCAATGCATAGCGACATTTTTATTGTCTTGATCAACTTTTTATTCAATAGACAAAAAACTGCGATAGAGTGAAGCCGCTAAAGTTGAAGTGCAAAGTGGCGCTGGACAACTGTAAAGGTATAAAAATGCTAATTTTGTATCCTGCGACATCTTTAGACAATGCAATACAGTTCAATTAATGTTAATGTGAATAGGCCGGAAGTTACAGTATTTCTATCTCAATTTGCCAGACTTTGACCTTTTGTCTGTTCTTGCAATGATTGTTCCTTGTATCGTGCCATGAGCCGTCATTGTGGCTATAATATTCTACTGTTTTTAACATAGGCCTAGCTCAGTTAGATACCACACCTCCCACTGGCTGTGTAATGAGCTAATTGAGCATCATGAGCAACAATTAGATTTCCAAATTCATATTTCCAGTTATTTTGGTGAGAGTAACTTAAAAGTAATGCAATAGTAGTGTAATGCCTTACATTTTAAATACAGTAATATTGTAATGTAACAAATTACTTTGAAATTACAGTAACAAGTAATAACGCATAACAGTTTCGAAGTAACTTGCCCAACACTGCATGAGACACAGGTAAACACACGCGCAACAATAAGGAAATATAACCATTAGCAATAACAACAACAATACAAGAGCCATTTACAACTGCACGCACGGCATGCTGGGATATGTGCCCTGCCAGTGCTGCAGTATGTTTTATCACCTCTGTCGAAAAACACCTTCTTATCAATTGTCCAGAAGTGTTGCCATGAGGTGAAATTCTGAGGGTAGCCGCGATTATACTGCATTTCAAAAGCTGTCTGACAAACCAGAGAATCTTGAGTTGTGTGGACTATTTCTTGCTGGTTCGTAATACACGTAGCAAAAAGCAGGTGTTGATATATCATTTAAAGTTTTACTGTTTCTCATCTGTAAAGCACAAAATATTAATTTGTAAAATGTAATGGTTTCTTTCAGTATAAACATTGACCGTATAAAAGTTGACCTGATTAAAAAAATATTATTTTCACACCATTATGTTGTAATTTTAACTGTATTGTATTGTTTTTTATATTACAGTTTGTTTGCATTTAAACTACAGTAATTTGTTAACTCTACCAAAAAATATTTTTTAAACATATTTTTACTGAAAAATTAACAGTTGTTTTTTGTTAAGCATTTTACAAAATATTAATGTCAAATATATGCTGCTCTATTGTTTTTCCTTTTACAGATTTTTAATGTTGTTATTTTACAGAATTTCTCTGTTAGTTTCACAGACATTTTTTTACAGTGTACACTAAACCAACAGACGGTCCTACCTGTGCCTGAAGCACACCACTGCAATCACTACCAGTGACACCAGAACAAGTCCAGCTGCTCCAGCTGCGATGTAGATTATGTGCTGAAGGGACAGGATACCACCTACTATAACGAAAATAAAAACACCAGCACTTATTTCGATATCTAAAGCTCATCATTAGTGTTCTGCTCAGCAACAGAGCTTAATGTAAAAAGTGAAATCTATCAGCCATGTTGAACCTGTTGTGTTCTATTTTTTGCTTAAATCACATTGATTTTGTATTGCTTTATATTGTGCTGTCTAGCTGTCAAGCTTCTCAGTACAGATGTTCCTCTACTTACGAACTTTCAGTTTACGAGGACTACAAGTCCAAATTGTGTCCCTTGGGCTCCCGTTTCCAGTCCGCAACATATATATTTTTTTTTCTACACACCAATTCCGCCTAGTACGACTTCTGGCTGTTACCCCCAGCATCTTAGTTCTTTGTACTTGTGTATATCCTTAAAATGATGCTGAATGACGACATTTCAAGTTATAAATGGCTGTTCAAAACGTAACTAATTCGTAAGTAGAGGAACGTCTGTATTGGGATTTGGACACTAATAAGGCAGTGTGTGTATTCTATTTATATCTACAAGTGCATTTAGTAAGAAAAGCAGCATTTAAGTCGCTCCATCTCAACTATGCTATGTCCTGTGAGATGCAACACCTCTTAGCCTCAAGCTGTGTAGTGTAAAGACACTGTAGGGTTCTTCTGGGTTTCCAGGATGGTTATGTGCCAGCATGCCTCAGTTTGACTTGGGGTAATTTGATTTAGGAAAAAAATGTGCAGGTAGCTTGCAAGCAGACTTTGTTTGGTTCATCTTGATTATGATCCGTTATTGGAAATGGATAACAGAAACTGGGAACTTCCTTAAAGACAAGTCATGAGACACTTGTGATTTTCATGCTCACCCCCTTCAGAAACAGTCAGCAATGTGGTTTGACCCACAACTTCCATATCAAATAAGCAGCGATACAGGCCACCGTCTTCCTCAGACACGGCGGTGAGCTGCAGACTGGCATTCAGAATGCTGTTACAGTTGATGTGGGCCAAGGCCTTATAGCTGATGGCCTTGAGGCTGCCGCTGGCCAGACGCTGGCACTGACCCATGGTCTGGACCTTCCTCCCTCTCGCCATCTCAAATACCACATGCTGGAGTGTTCTGTTGCTTTGATGGTTGCAGCTAATCGTGACATTATCACCTTTCTTAACTCTGGTGTCCGCGTCAACTTTGCTTTCATCAAAGTCCACTGTAAGACAAAGGACACAGTGGTTGACGGCCCAGAAAAGTAATTTAAAAATGTAATTTCAGTGAACATTTTGTAAAGTACCTGCTTTTTTCACAAAGACACTGTTGGTCCATGATCCTAATGGAAATGACTGTATGGAGCAGTAATACTGGCCAACATCTCGCTCGGTAACATTACTTAGGGAGATACTTCCATCCATCGGAGATGACTTGAGGAACTTCACCCTTCCTGTGTAACCACTGGATATGTTCATTCCGTGTATGGGGTGGTAAACAGCAAATGTCCTCAGTTCCCTCTTCCAGGAAACCATGGTGAGGTTTCCACTCCAGGGGCAAACGCAGTCCAGAGTCATCCCTTCTTCCAGCTTCACAACCAAACCCTGAGGCATCTGGAGATGAACGACTGTGGTGCAGAATAAAAGCTTTGAATGCACAGTAGATTTCATTAAACAGTAAACCATAACACACCCAATTAAAGTGGATTTGTCTATTTAAAATACATTTAAAAATAAAGGCAACCTATGTATTGGTTTATTTTATTATTGTCTGTTATTTTTAGTTTTTTTATTACCAAAGCATTCAGAATCTGTTTCCATGCTGAAATCTTAACTACGGCTGTTGTATTTCATATTGCTACTCAAACCACACCTCATTCGCTATGCAACACTTTAATCAATAAATATTAAAAGTGTCCTTCACTCAATCCATATAGCATAACCCAGATTTCATAGAAATACAGGAGGATTTCATATTAGAACTGAAAACCTCATAGGACCAAAACCTCACTTAAAACCATGTTTCTTTAAGAAGAGTTGAGACATCAAGGCAAAGTAGGTCTTGATATTAATGGCAAACGGAAGCAACAGAAAATCCCTTAAGAAAAACAGTAAAAAAACAGCACACCGATACCTCTTGAGCCTCAACATTGAAGAGCTTTCTTACCACTTCAGCCTTAAAGATATGTACGTCCTTCTCTTCCAGCTCTACTTCTTCCAAGGAAGGCATTTTAGTGTGAATCAAGAGGGAATCAGTTACTAACTAAACTTTCTGTTTGTTTACTAGAACCTGTACTAGTGATAAATAACCAAATTTACCTTTGAGGCAAATTTACCAAGTTGCTATATGTACTGTATGTGCTTTAGTTTTGTCTTCTGCCATTTATGAAGCTTAATGTGGACCCCAGCTGCCCGACCGCATACCCTACAGTCTAACAGGATCCCCTGCACATCTCCATCTTTACCTCGAATGGAGCACTTTCCAAAACACTGAATGACTCTCTCTGGACTAAAGTAAGTCTGGCCGTGTGCTTTTCTGTTAAGCACTATGCTTGACAATTGAAAACACCAGCCCTCTCCTATTCCAATCATCAGATTTTTTTCCTTTACCTTTTTACTTTAGCAAGTTTTGCACCTTCCAAATACTTCTGCACTCATTAATAAAAGCAAAGCACTGACCATAGCATGCAGCAGATTAGGATCTGGTAATCTGGGTATAACAGATGTCTTACAGAGCATCTTTTGTAACAAAAGACTTCCCAAAAAAAAACTACCTTCTAGTCATTAAAATTATACACTGTCTACCTTTGCAGACTAAAAACCCATGGCTTTAGTGCATGTGGTGCAGCTTATTTTATTATTTTTATTTTATTATGTATATTAAATAAATAAATGTTGGGTTTAATGGTTCAGGTGGTCTCCAAAACCGAAAACAGACAGAGTTTCATTTTCCTGTTTGCACACAGTGGTGTTCTTAGCATTGCAATAGCTTATTAACCACCCCTCCCCCCTTTCTATAGTATGTGGTCTTGCGGTCTTAAGCCTGGAAAATCCCCCATTTCTCCTAACAGCAGTTATAGTGATACCTGTCCTCCACCTGTAGTATCCACAACCCATCTGAGATCCCACAACCTAAATGATTACTACAGCCCCACTAACTACATCAGCAGACACTAATGAAAATTGGTGGTTTTATTTCCATTTTTTTTTTTATTACAATCTGTAGTCTGTTTACTTGCAACAAATGTTTTATTGACTAAACTATGGATCATTGTTCATACACTTAAGTTAGGATAGGAACAATAACTTTTATCCTAAAGTTAGGATGTGTCCCTAGGAAGGAACAGACATGCA
>JAABNY020000032.1:20552680-20566167 GCA_015164015.2 Brevimyrus niger
TGCTGTGTTGTTTGGTATCTTTGTGGGCATCACATTGAACATGGACCAGAGAAAGCAAAGCACAGAGTGTCTGAAGAGCTCAGGAAGAGGATTATAGATAACCATGTTAAAGGTAAGACCATCTCCAAGCAGCTTCATGTTCCTGTGACCACAGTTGCCAATATTATTAAAAAAGGTCCGTGGGACTGTAGCCAACCTCCCAGGACATGGATGCAAGAGGAAAAGCAACTCCCGGATGATCATAAGGATAGTGCGGATGGTAGAAAATGAGCCAGGAAAACCATCCAAAACCATTCAAGCTGAGCTCCAATGTCAAGGTACGTCACTTTCTAAGCACACCATCCATCACATTTTGAATAATAATGGGCTCCATGGAAGAAGACCCAGGAGGGCTCCACTATTGACAGAAAAACATAAAAAAGGCAGAGAGGAATTGGCAAAAATGCATGTTGACAAAACCCAAAAGTTTCTGGGAGAAGGTCCTTCTGACTGATGAAATAAAACTGGAGCTTTTTGGCCAGTCACACGCACTCTGTTTACAGATGGAAAAATGAAGCTTTAAAAGAAATGAACATCATACCTACTGTGAAACATGGAGGGGGCTCAGTGGTGTATTGCGGCTGCTTTGCTGCATCTGACACGGGGAACCTTGAATCTGTGCAGGACACAAGCAAGTCTCAAGACTACCAAGGCATCCTGGAGTGAAACACACAGCCCAGTGTCAGAAAGCTCATGACATGAGGTCATGGGTCCTCCAACAGGATAATGACCCAAAACATACCAGAGAAAAATATTTGACTATTCTTAAATGGCTCTACATCAGCCCAGATCTTTGTCCTATGGAATATCTATGGAAAGATCTGAAGATTGCAGCGTGGATAAGCCACCATTCAAACCTGAGACAGCTTGAGGAGTTTTCTCAGGAAGAGTGAGCCAAACTACCTGTTGGCAAATGCAGACGTTTCATTGTGAAGTACAGAGACCGCTGCTCAAAAAAATTAAAGCAACACTTTTTAATCGGAGTATAAAATTAAGTCAATGAAATGCTAATTATTTGTAGGATATAGATCTGGTCAGTTAAGTAGCAGAGGGGTTTGTTAATCAGTTTCAGCTGCTTTGGTGTTAATGAAATTAACAGGTGTACTAGAGGGGAAACAATGAGACAACCCCCAAAACAGGAATAGTGTTCCTGGTGGAGGCCACTGACATTTTTCCCTCATCTTTTCTGACTGTTTTTTCCACTAGCTTTGCATTTGGCTGCGGTCAGTGTCACTACTGGTAGCATAAGGCGATACCTGGACCCTACAGAGGTTGCACAGGCAGTCCAACTCCTCCTGGACTGCACATCAATACGTGCCATTGCCAGAAGGTTTGCTGCGTCTCCCAGCACAATCTCAATGGCATGAAGGAGATTCGAGGAGACAGGCAGTTACTCTAGGAGAGCTGGGAAGGGCCCTTAACCCATCAGCAGGACCGGAATCTGCTCCTTTGTGCAAGGAGGAACATGATGAGCACTGCCAGATTGGTGCCCTGTGCTTTTTACAGATGAGAGCAGGTTCACCCTGAGCAATATTGTGAAATAATAATATTATCATTCCTGTTTAAAAACTCTTTATGCCTCCTCCAAGTTGCTCTTTGTAGGTAAGCTGGCTGTGAATGGCAGCCACCCTTTGCGGGGGCTAAGGGCCTTGCTCAAGGACCCGCAGACGTGCTGAGGCCGGGCTTGAGCCGGCAACCATCCGATCACAGGCACACAGACTTAGCCTACTGAGCCACATGCTGCCCCCTCCAGGGTCTGGAGAAGCTGTGGAGAACGGTATTCCCTGTAACATTGTTCAGCATGACCGGTTTAGTGGTGGGTCAGTGATGGTCTGGGGAGGCATT
Source organism: Brevimyrus niger (assembly GCA_015164015.2). Taxonomy (NCBI): domain Eukaryota; kingdom Metazoa; phylum Chordata; class Actinopteri; order Osteoglossiformes; family Mormyridae; genus Brevimyrus; species Brevimyrus niger. The sequence goes on from JAABNY020000032.1 coordinate 20,554,565, forward strand.
TCCATGGAGGGACACACAGACCTCTACAGACTAGACAACGACACCTTGACTGCCATTAGGTATCAGGATGAAATCTTTGGACCCATTATCAGACCCTACAGTGGTGCAGTGGTTCCTGGGTTCCTCCTGGTATATGACAATGCCCTGCCTCATGTGGCGAGAGTATGCAGGCAGTCCCTGTAAGATGAAGGAATTGATACCATTGACTGGTCCCCCAGCTGGCCTGACCTAAGTCCAATAGAACACCTTTGGGTATGTTTTTGTCCATCTGACGCTACCAGGTTGCACCTCAGACTGTCCAGGAGCTCAGTGATGCCCTGGTTCAGACCTGGGGGGGGATCCCCCAGAACACCATCCATCATCTCATTAGGAGCAGCCCTGACATTATCTGGCATGCCTACAAGCACATGGGGGCCATACAAATTACTGAGTACAGTTTTGAGTCACTGCAATGAAATTTTGAAGACGGACTAGCCTGCTGCATCTTTTTTTTTGCTTTGATTTTCTTTTAATTCAGCCCTTTGTAGGTTGATCATTTTATTTCCATCAAATGTGTAATCCTTTCGTTCCTAACGCATTACCGAGTCCATATTAGTATGGATAACCCGAATGATTTTTTTCTCATTGAGATCTGATGTGTTCCTCCAATTTTTTCAAGCAGTGTATTTATGTAACATAAGATCGCCGTACCATAAACAAGCAGATTGGTTCCCTTTTCCAGTGTCATGAGTTGTATAGATAGAATCTTCTTGAAGTTAAATTAAGATAACAGACAAATAGAGTCAATGTTTTAAGGAAAATAGGTAATCTCACTACAAACTAAAACAGTGCTATACAAATATAATTATTACCGATTATTATTGTTACCTTATCGGGATGTGGCTGCTGCCCATGTATATACTACGAGATTGACAGACCCTGATTCAGTAGGAGTCACTATTCTGAGACTGAACATACAGTATGGATCGATAAGGGGGGGGTGGTGGGTTAAACCGGACTATAATGGGCCACATGTATGAACAAACCCCCTCCTGAGTGTTACGACCTGCATGATCAGTGAGGGTGCAGAGGGCCGAGGTGGTAGTTTTGCGTAACAGAACATGGGCAAACCTGGTCCGCAGCTGGCCGTGAAGACGCAGAGCAGCTCCAGGGCGGCCTCCATCAGGGGGTCGTCTAGCAGCAACCAAGGCCAGAGGGGGGCGACAGCGAAAGCCAGCCGCGAGTCACAGGCCGAGGCCTGCAGAGGCAAGATATGCCACTCAATCTAGGGAAAGGGGTGAGGGGACACCACATAACCACAAGCCTGACCATCCTGACAGCACCTACCTTACATTCCTCATTACGGTATAGGCAGTTCCGCAGCAGCTGCAAGACCAGCTTTAACTCTCTCAAGCAACTCTCTTCCTGTACAGGCCAAGATGCACATACATTAACCACCTCCTCCCACACCCCTTCCTGGATTATTTCATACTAATCTTGTGTGGATGATGTAACGTTCATATTGCCTACCTTCTTCTTCTGTGCCGCCTTCCCAGGGTTCAGCGATTCCTGCTGCAGCTGCGAATGGATGTTCCTCAGCCTCTCGACGAGCGTGTCCACCAGGCCGGCTGACGAGCGCAGGCGTGACAGTCAGCGTCAGGACGGCGGCACACACCATACACAGCACGACAGACACTCACCTCTGCAGGCGTGGCTCTGTGCGCTGGGGCTGCAGGCCAGGAGCGACAGGAACGCTCTGGATGTTACCTTCTTCAGGGGGTCCTGGAGCGGTTGTTTCTCAAAACACTGCCGGAAGCGATGAGAAATAAAAAATAAATGTCCCAGTGGGGATGTTCCTGTTTAAAAGCCTTCAAGTCACACCTGAAGGTGCCAAGACGGCCGTGCCCACCTGCAGCAGCAGCTCGCAGAGCTGACTCCCTGGGCGGCCACTGAGCGGGGCGGAGAGGGGCGTTTCAGGAGCGTCGCGTGAACGCCTCCTGCTCTGCTCCGTCAGGACGGCACACAGAAAGCTCATGGCTGCCGAGAAGAGCGCAGGATCCGAGGGGGAGAGCTGGACGCAGAGGGAGACGGTACCTGGGGGGCAGGGTGACAGTAGCGGATCTTCAGGTGAGGCAGACAACTGGCACAGAAGGTGACCAGGCAGTCAGAATTAAGGTGACTGACAAGGAAGGTGACCAGGCAGTCAGAATTAAGGTGACTGACAAGGAAGGCGACCAGGTGGCCAGCATTGGGGGTAACCACGTGACCAGCGATCAGGTGACCAGCATAGAAGGTGTCCAGGCAACTGGTATTGAAGGTGACTGGGTGACCAGCCACCCGGTGACTGACATTGAAGGTGACATGGTGATTAGAGATCAGGTGACCAGTGTCGAAGGTGACCAGGCGATCCCCTGGAAGGCTACCCAGATGGCCAGGGCTGAGAGAGATTCAGCATAAACGGCGACTGCCCCCGCGGCTGAGATTTCAATGGCGCTTATCAGACGAGCGGGATTGGAAGCGGAGGAGGATAATAAGATGGATTCCAGGGCGTTACCCGCCAATGGCTGCCAGCACCGGGCCATCACTGCAGAGACAGATGGGAAGACAGTGGGGGCGTCCTGTCTCAGAGCCGTAGCCAGGAGCGTAAACAAGGCGGCCCAGGTGTGGTGCGCGGCGTCCTGAGACGGGGAGTCTGCAGGGCAGGAAGATGACAAGCATGAGAATAACAGCGACATCAGGAGATGAATAAATACAGGCGTCTGTAGAGGGATTAACTTAACATTTCATTTCTTAATCTACAGACAGACTGGTATTAATGAGGTATCTTTGTGGTCATTTCTGACACAATCAAGACAGACCATTATTGTTATTGTTGCCGAGATGAGATCAGACGAGACGCGCTCGGCGTTAAATGCCACTCGGGCTGCGGCAGACCAGCCGCGTTTGCTTGGCGCGCCCGTTTAATGGCACACGCCGGCCTGCGTCATACCCAGGTGCTGGAGGTTGGCAGTGAGCGCGGTGAAGATGCCGGCGAGCAGGGCGGGCATCTCGGCCTCCATCTGAGAGAGCAGCCCTGCGCTCAGCGTGACGCAGGTCTGCAGGAGACCGGCGAAGCTGCAGAGGAACTGCAGGAGGCTCTGGGCCTAATCAGCAGTTGGGGGCACGTTCATTAATTATTAAAGAGACCGACAACAGTAGCTTATTTAGGCGGCACGTAATTGAATGTTTGTAGGTAATTAACAAAGCCAGTTTAGTAAAAAATTAAGCAGGCACTGCAGGAAACAGCAGTATCTGAAGAGAGGGAGAGTGTAAATACAGAATGAGTGTGTACTTCCAGTGCAGTGGGGGGGCGGGGGGGCTATTGAGTGAACCACATGCTTCTTATGAAAAACACACCACAGTTTCGAAAAGTAAACAGGAGCGAGTTTTATATGGCCACATCGAGGCAAGGCTGATGATGAACGGAAATGGTGAGGGGGGTGGCACCCCCCCCCCAGAGTCACTACCACAAACACACCTGGCTCATGGCATCTGGGTCACCGCCGGGACGCCACGACATCCTCAGGTCACAAAGACACCGCTCGATCGTTCCGGAATCTACCAAGCTGAGAGTAGAGCCGGGTCACAGGGTGCAGAGGGGCCCGAAGGGGGGCTGCGGGAGGCCCAAGCCCGATCGGGAGCCGAGGACACCACGGCGAGTACCTGGCGAGGGACGGAAGGATGCAGTGCTGCCGCAGGGCGCTCAGGGTGAACTCCGGCTGAATGGACGCCAGGTTGGCGAGAAGGCCGCAGAGCGCGGAGACCAGCTGGGGGGTGACGACGGCACGCGAGACAGCCGGCTCTGCGGTCCGGGAGTCCCGGGAGTCGGCGGAGTCGCTCGGGTCCGCATCGCTCTCGCCTGCCGGAGTGACGGAGCCCCGTAACGCAACGTGACTGGAGGTCTGTGCTGAAAGGGAGCAGTGCGCCCCCTGCAGGAGACTCTCTAGCCGCGGCTCCGGATCTTTACCTTGAGCCAGGAGTCTGCTGGCGTCTGCCTCAGGAGTCGCTTTCGGTGAAGGCGGGGAGGACGACGGCGCCTCGCTGCGAACCTGAGGCCGACAGGGGCCCACAGATCAGACAGCGCGGCCAGGGGATGCAGAACAAAGCAGTCAGAACGTTCTGGCGACCGGACGGGACTCGGAAGGCGCAGGACAACGTGCAGACGCAGGAGCGCCGCCCTCTCAGAGATCACAATCTCCACGCTTAAGGCCGACTTGTACATCTGCATAAGGCTACAAACGGAAGCCTGCAGTGACAGTTCTGGGGTGGTGAGCAAAAGGTCGTGGCTTAGCGTATGTAGCTAAGAGGCTATCCACAATGTAGACTCTATATAGTGGTATAAATCAGCTTTTAGATTAAAACAGCAGGTAATTAATTATATAATTACTCACTGAATGATTTCTGCCTCATTAGAGCAAAAATAACATTCATAACAGAGTGTATGGATTCGGTAACTGCGTGTAGCACGTTGATCCGATCTCTGGAAAGTTCCATGCTGCTCCCCGTCCATTGTGATGACTCACCAGGGTACTGGAAGTGGAACGCGAGCTGGGCAGGCCGCTGCGATCTAACGCCGCAGAAGGATCTCTCCAGCTCATCAGCGAGTTATCGCCCCCTGGTGGCAAACCGTCAGAACGCAGGTCACGAGCCACACTTCATGCTGGGCCCCGTTCTAACAAGTGGGGTGAACCTCAAAGGAGTTGCCCGTCCACTTCGGGAGGGTGCATTAAATTGAGCTGAACTGCTTCAGCAAAATAGATGAAGCGACGCATTCCTACACAGGTGAAGTATCCAATTTGTAACTAAAAAAGAGCATGTCTGCCGTGTGGCTCTGCACGTCTGTGGGGAGATTACCGTCAACGCCGCCCTCTGGGTAAGCGGGGAAGTCCAGTTCGAAAGAGTACCGGCCCATGTAGCAGCAGCACACCGCCTGGCTCACATGCTCGAAGAAGCGGCAGTGATATAGGAGCGCCCGCAGGGCAGGGAGGCCCGCTAGTGACAGGCCAGACACGTCGTCGTGGACACACGGACCCTACAGGGTGAGCAGTGGAAGTCAGGTGACAGTTAACGGTGCGGCCGATTGGCCAAGCTGGCGGCGCCGTACAGTTGCTGACATTTGACTCCCCCGCGAGTGAAGGTGAAAGCAGATAAAAGCATCACACAAGAAAGAGAGCGGATGGGAAAACAAGGGTAAAAAATGCAAAGCACAGATGGGGCACGGAGATAAGGCAGAAATGGAGCAAGTGTCAAACCAATATTTCCCACCCCCACCACATATGCTCGGAAAGGAATATGCCGGAAACATCCCCTACCGGCCAAGAAAAATCCTCTGCTTCATCCATCCTGGCAGGCATGGGCATCACAAGCAGGTTCTGCAGAATAAAAGCGGCCTGGAAAGGGAATATAATTGTTAAAGAAAACAAGATCTAAACATTCATCTGTCTGTCTTCTAACCACTTAACCTTGCCAATGCCCTTAGCCTAACCCTAAACCCATTCCAGGCAACAAAGGGCACAAGGAACACCCTGGATGGGATCCCAGTAATAAGAACAACCTAAAAATGAATGATAATACCAAATAAGACCAACAATGCAATACTGCCATCTGTTGGTAATTGAGACATACTGCATCACGGTACCTTGTCAAAAGAAGCAAAAATCAAAGGCCTCTGTGCTTGTCTTAGAGGAGCGCACAGGGCGAGTGTGATGCGGAGGAGGACCCACCTCCCTGCGGACCATGCTGCACTCCTGCTGGTCCAGCAGCATATTCAGCAGTGTGGCCCACAGCCCCCCCGAGATGTTCTGGCAGCTGGCAGCGAGGGCTACGCAGCCCTGCTTTAAAGACGTCAGCGCCGAGGCGATGCTGAGGCTGGCGAATCTCACCTGCGGACAGCGATAGGGCCGGGAGTGTGTACGAGGGAGTGTGGACGCGGGAGTGTGCACGCGGGAGTGTGCACGCGGGAGTGTGTACGAAAACTGAGACCTCTCAGCCATACACTCCGGCACTTCATCTTACGACTTTGTATTTTTTATTAGAATCTTGCATGGGAATCTCGCACAGTGGTAACATGCTGTCTTACAATATAAAATATTCACACAAATACAGTGCTGCTCAAACACACACATTGATTAAAGTCTTGGTTCCATGGAAATGCGTCTATTAGGCGGAGGTGGGGCCTCACCTCGGGGTCCCTGTCCACCCAGAGCGGGATGAGCCAGGCCAGGCCCAGGCCTTGTGCACTCTGCTCTTCAGGAAGCTCGTGCGTTAGCGACCAGAGTGGCAGCCACTCCTGCAAGACGACACACAGGGAGAGAGGGAGCTTAAAGCCTGCCCACCCATTTCAATAAGAGGGCATTTAATGCCCCCACCCCCTTTGGTAAGAGGGCATTTATTGACCCTGCCCCTTTTAGTAACAGTGGGGTTTAAAGGTCCTGCTCTCTTACTAAAGTGATTAATCACCCCCCTCTACTTGTTCTGTTAGGGACCATTCAGAAATACAAATTATTTATTAATAAATAATAAATATAATTATTTCTGACCAATAAGTGCATTTAAGACCAAGTTGTTCACCTGGAGTGAGAGTAACACTGTATGAGAACTTAATCTAAATGAGACACAACAGGCAATGATCTTCACAGCATGAAGCAGAGTCGCGGTCACGCCTGGGCTATTGTGATCTTTACTTAGGAATCATTTTGCTTAATGAACAGGAGCTAAACGAGGAGAAGGTGTATTATCGTATATAATAATCTGTCAGACAGACGTACTGACCGCATTCCTGGCCTCAGCCATCATCTCATGGGACAAATGCAGCAGACACAGGACTGTGTTCTTAGTGACACCTTTTCCCATGAAGGACATCGAATTACCTCCCCATTCCACATAGAAAGAAGAAATGACCTTAGAAAAGAGAGGCAGGTGGACACACATGTTATGTCATTAATTAGCTGTCTGAATAACACACACACACACACACACACACACACACACACACACACAAGTACATGCTAAAAAGCTTCAGTATTTTTATGCTAGTTAGCTGGACTAGCTACAACAGTCTGACCGCAAACATCTGCCCCCAAAACTAAGTATAATATATCTGCATGGATTCATGATTCATGGCAGGGAAGAGGTGCTTGCTGGATTGTTTGACAGAGCTTTCTAAAGAATTTACAAAAACAAAGTCCTGCTATTTTCCAGCCAATACCAGAAGAATTTTGGAGGTGTTTAAAGCGGATTACATAAATCTGCGCATGGATGTATGAGAAAGCGGGGGGGGGAGGTAAAAAACCACCAAGCACATGCCGGCAGATGTGCCCACCATGGAGAACCCTTACATTGACTTAGAGAGCTGGTAAGTATTCAGTATCACATACTCCCATGGCCCACGGCATGGAGTGACTCTACAGCACGGAGAGGCTCTGATTGGCCACTCGCAACCCGGGTTCATCCGCACCTCCAGGAGGCCGCTCAGATACTTGAGACAGAGGCTGCTTGACTCCAGGCCACCCCCATGGGTGCTCCAGCCAGGAAGGGCGCTGAGACACACCATGGCCCTCAGCGTCCTCTCCAGAGAGGGCAGGCCGTAGAAGTGAGGAGCGTCCGAAACCCGCAGGCACCGAAGCAGCCGCGTGGCCAGCTGTGTCTGAACGGCGCCCCCCAGTGCCCGGCAAGCCCTGTGGATAGAGGGCGTCAGAACCATGAATTGTATAACTGTGGACATCCCACACTGCCTACAAAGGAGAGTAATATAGCGACCTGAATCACATGACCTGGTCACCTGAAATGGTTTTGGAGGTAAATGACCAGAGTGAAGGAAAAACAGCCAATGAGCTCAGCATATATGTGGGACCTCCTTCAGGACGGCTGGAAAAGCATCCCAGGAGGCCACCTCATGGTACTGGCATAGGGGAGACAGCAGGGTCAGCTAGTCCCTGGAGCAGTTGGGGTTAAGGGCCTCGCTCAAGGGCCCAATGGTGGGATCATCAGTGGGTGCAGGGATGAGAACCAGCAACATTCTGAGTCCCAACCCACAGAGCTGCCCCCACCCCAACATACAATTTTTATTTCTTCAATACTTTATTGGTCAGTGCATAATTCTATGTTATTTTATAGTTTTGATGTCTTTACAGATTTATATTTACATTCTAAAAGAGAATAAAAAACTATAAAGTTTATTACACAGCTTGCTGTAATGCGGAGGAACAGCAGGGCAATATCTAAAAAAAAAAAAGTAAGATAAGGGCCGGTGTGGTGGAGCAGTGGGTAGCACTGGCACCTCACACCTCAGGAACATGGGTTCGAGTCTCTGCCGGGGTTTGTGCGTGTGGAGTTTACATAGCCTCCCCGTGTCGTCGTGGGGTTTCCTCTAGGTACTCTGGCTTCTACCCCACAGTCCAAAAACATACTGAGGTTGATTTGATTAACCGATTTGCCCATAGTTGTGCTGGTGTGAGTCAATGGTGTGTGAGTGGGCCCTGCATTGGATCGGCGCCCCATCCTGGGTTGCTCCCTGCCTTACGCCGATAGGCTCCAGACCCCCCATGACCCTGAACATGGATGAATATTGGAATATATAATAATACCGAGTTATCCGACAAACCCCCCTCCCCCACAGAACCACAGAAGAATGCATGGTCAACTGTTGATTCAGATCAATGGTCGCAGCTCTACATTAAACTTAAGTGCCTCTATTCTCTTTGAGATGTGAACAGACAGCATGCAGGCGTGAAGGGCCATAATGTTGGTTATCAGACAGTAAAATTTGCAAAGCTGATGAATAAATGTTGTTGAGCAGGGGGGGGGGGATGTGCATGAAAACAAATTGTGGTTTTTAATGGATCAATACAAGACGCAGCATTTTATGGGTGCTGCAGTTTTTACGGAGACAAGCTGCTAAAGTGAATAGGGGGTATAACTGCTGAACATACAGACACTGGCAAAATTTGGTTGTAAAAGGCCATCTAACTGGAACACAGATACAGCCGCTGTACCTGTCAGAGGTCTGCCCCAGGCAGTGCAGCACCGTGCGGAATAAGGCCATCAGCTCCTTCTGGAGCCTCTCATTGACCTGCAGCTGCGCGTTGTCCCCTCCTGGGGTCTCCGCCCCGGCCAGTAGGGAGAGCAAGGTGCCCGTCTCCATGGGATGCGGGGGGAGACAATATTCAAACACAATGGAGATCCCCGATGGCATATTTCCAAGGTTGGGGGAGTGGAAGAGCGGTTACCAGCTGCCATTTAATACGACATTAATGCATTTGTTTGGTGTGACACTGATTTATAACTTTTATAATTGTCTGAAACAAACATACTGCTCATGTTGTGAAGGGGGATAAAACTGAATTAGGAGGGAGCGACGCAGCTCCCTAAAGAAAGCTCCAGATTTGGCCTGGCGAGGCACAGACACGTTAGTCGTTACCGGGGTGCTGAGCAGCTCAAGAAGCCACAAGAGGTCCTTATCATCAGGGCCTTGCCCCTGGGGAGAGAAAACCACACGAAGGAAGTGGGCCACGTCCGCGAGGAGTCTCTCATCATCCGAACTCGCTGGAAGAACCTGCAGGAACCTGTTGGGAGACACACACACACACACACCCTTCAAACCCTGTCGCTGGACACCCACACAGCCCCGACACCGACACGTACCTCTGGAGCGTGCTGTGGAAGTCCAAGGAGCTCAGCGCAGCCCGACTGCCGCAAGTGCCGGGTTCGAGGGCCAGAGCGTCGGCCAGCAGGTAGCAGCGCGCATGGGCCAGGGCCACGGAGACTGCGGCATGTGAGGCGGCACGCCGTATGCGGCTCAGGCAGTCGTGCAGCCCGCTGGGGCTGCGGCTCACTCTGAGCACCAGTGCCTGTGAGGCGGACAGCCTCAGGGCATCCAGGAACCTGTGGGCGTCAGAGACCCCGTCAAGCCCCTGCAGATGTGCATTCCGATCAGGGACAGTCATGTACTCATCACGCCGTCTGAAAGCCGAGCCTTACTCTGGTTCATCGCTGTTGGGATCCTCCGCGGCCTCCAGGAGGCGCTGCTCTGACAAATACCAGGCCCGATTCCAGGTGAACTGCAGCATCTCCCAGGCAGGACGCAAGGCCAGGAGGTCTGAGTGCGGAGGCACCACAACGCAGTGGGGGCTCACCGCGTGGTGTACCCCCACCTTGAATGGAAGGCTGTACCTAGATAAAGACGGAGAAGTCACCGTCGGATGGGTGCTGCCTTTGAGCTACAGCTCGATCCCAACCCTACCTCTGGCGTGACAATTACCTTCTAATGACGGACACGGGAAGCGAGAAAGGACACTTGATGGGGGAACTGCATTCGTCAGTCCTGGTTTAAAAAGCACGGCGAAAACGGTAAGTCGCATGATTACTTACCAAGGCAATGAAACACAGAAAAGGTGATGGAGAAAAAGACAGAGAAAGCGCAAGAAGGAGTGAGGGTAGGAGGGAGGAAGAGAGGGAGAGATGGAGAAACAGGAGAGACAAGGGTTCTCACTGTAAATCAAATGTCAAATTCCCTGACTTTCACTGAATAAAAAGCTGAATTTACGTGACCTATAATGAACGAAAAAACAGTTTGCCTTTGTGCTGAGCACTGAAAAACCAGACAGTATTTTAAACCCATCAATTACCACCTGCATAGCTGTGAACAGCACCCTCTTCCACATTTCATAGGTCAATAGTTTTACAAACTATACATTTAGCTTTTCCATCATCTACTCTTAACACACAGTGCTTGACCTCATCATATTATAGCCAAAGCTCTTGAAATGTACATTTTCCTGTATGTTTGCCTCTTCGCTAGCAGGGCACAGGACACTGCATCCTGATTGAAGTGATTGTCAGTTGTTGATGAGTGGGGCACTAAAAAAATCCAGTATCCAATAATAACCACTCAACCAAATAGAATGCAGTGTAAACAGAATGCCTTTTATTGGCATTGCATGGATATACAATGAAATTAGGTGTGCCCCCTGAAATATATTCAACACAACACTAGCAGAGCTCTGCATATTAAGGTACACACACATACAAAGTAAGAACACAAGTTATACGGGTCAATAAACTTTGAGTGTGTCAGTGTGCAAATGTATATACAAGGTGGGAGCATATAAATAGCATTGGGGTGGTTCTATTTACAATATTAGCAATGAGTCCCTGGGATATTGCACATTGATGCCCTGGATGACAGTGAAAGGGATGAGATCGGGAGGGGGACACTTAATACTGAGACGCAATGAACAGTTATTTAACACTTCTTTGACGGTGCCTGGAAGAGCGAGGGTTAATAGATCTGTGACGCCTTCCAGAGGGCAGGAGGATGAGGAGGTGGCGGCCTGAGTAGATGAGTTTGTGGCCGTCAAATAAATACAAGAAACTTGTGAAATAACCTGTTAAACAAATACTGCAAATAATACATGCAGAAAATTTCCTGCCTTGGCCCAAACAACGATCAAATCGTGATTTTCCATGTCTGAGGGGAGAGGGAGAGAGAGAGAAAAAGAGAGAGAGAGAGAGACGGACGGAGGGAGACGGACGGAGGGAGACGGACGGAGGGAGACGGACGGAGGGAGACGGACGGAGGGAGACGG
>JAABNY020000032.1:20574849-20585046 GCA_015164015.2 Brevimyrus niger
GGGGGGGGGGGGGGGGGGGGGGGGGGGGGGGGGGGGGGGGGCGCGGGGGGGGGGGGGGGGGGGGGGGGGGGAGGAGGGGGGGGGGGCGGGGGGGGGTGGGGGGGGGGGGGGGGGGGGTGAATGAATCGTTACAGTGACCTTGAGCTTTCTGGTCTATAAACAGATATTCTATACATGTCAGCTACACCTCTGAGTACAGGAATAAGACAACAGATCGAGAATGAATGACTGACTAATATCTACAGATATATGCCAAACACACATGCTGTAACGCTGAAAATGGGCGATGTGCCGTAAGTCGTGCCCCGGTTAGAAGCGGGCACCCAGCACCTGGAGCTGGAGACATCCCCATCCTGGCCGTCTCCTCTGGCCCTCTGGCCGGTGCGGCCCAGCACTGAGGGCCGGGGGCTGCACTCGCCCGGCGGGGATGCTGGGGACAGGTGGGCGCCGTGCACTTCTTGAGGGTAGGACAGCGAGGAGTTCTGGGACAGTGTGTCTGGCAGGGCAGAGATGAACAAACCGCGCCATGGCAAATTAACCTGCTGACACTTGTCGGGTCATTTTTTGCACCTGCCAGCATCGCATAGTTAAATGTAGAAGCGGGGGGGCTACGTTTCATGCTCATGCACCTAGTGAGGTTTTGGTTCGGATCCCAGCCCCAGCCCGGCACGGTCCACACGATACCTTGTTTAACTGAGTGGAAACTCGGGTCCCTGTGAAAGCGGAGTCGGCTGCGCAGGTTGACGCAGAGCTGCTGCAGGCACGCAACGGCACGCATCGGCAGGTCACCGGTGTGCCCCCCGCTGCTCAGGGTAAGAAGGGACAGGAGGTTCTGGGGGTGGAAGGCAGGCAGCGGTTCAGAGAATGCAGAAACCACGGCAAACGACACACAGTCAGTCACAGGAGTGACAGAAATAGGGCTGAGAGTAATGCGAGTATGTCAGACAGAGATACTGCTGGGAGTAATGCGAGTATCTCAGACAGAAACAGTGTGGGGAATAATGTGAATATCTCAGACAGAAATAGTACTGAGAGTAATGTGAGTATCAGACAGAGATATTGCTGGAAGTAATGTATCTCAGGCAGAAACGGTGCTGGGAGTAATGTGAGTATCTCCTACTGGAACAGTGCAGGGAATACTGGGCCTCATTCACCAATGTCATCTTATAATAGTTCTTACATTTTTTCTTAAAAAAGGTTCTAAGGTTTTAAGAAAAGTCTGCATCAGATACATGACGCGTTCATAAAGCGCAGAACTGTTTACGTACGTGTTCTTATAATGATGAATGTAGGTAAAGGCCCATCCTCATAAAAAAAATGCATGAGACTGCCCACACAGAGATTAAGAAGAAAATTTGAGAATGAAGTCAAGAATGCCCAAATGAAAATCTGAAGACGCTGGAGCATAGGACTCAGAACGCAAGAAAAACTTCAGTAGTTCTGTGGAGGAGGTACTGCCATTTACCATTTACTATCATAGGAAGTGAGCAGCAAAAGAGCTGTAATATTTAATATAATATTTAGTAGCATCAGTACTAGAGCTCGGCGATATGGCAAAAAAAATTATCACACCACTATAAAAAATAGTTTATTTTTTTTCACTGCTAACAGTTTGCATGAGGAGTTTGTTATTGGATAAGAAGTAATGTGCATGCAGGTGATATTTGTATAGCTTTATCTACACCCTTCTGGCAGTGCTGCCATTGCAGTCAGGTCTCACAGACTATGAGGAGTACAAGTTGTCCAACTTGGCTGCAGTCAATTTATACTCCACCCCTGCAGCCGCAGCCAGATCGCGCTCCACGTCACGTCAGCTGCAGACAGACCTAAGCCCAAGTCGAACGTACCCATTGCTTCTTTAAAGGAGGACAGGCAAAACTACAACGTCGTCGGTTATTGGTTGTTGTGCTGGCGTTCAGTAAATCTCTGCTCGATAGGCCATTGAGTTGTCTGTCTCAGCGCATTCTCTAAAACTGAGCAAACTTCGTTGATTGAATTTTATAGCCTGTGTTTATCATCGTCATTTTTTAATCAATTACAAATTTAAATCATTTTGTCGCCCAGCAATAGGCAGTACTGGATTTAAAATAACACAAAACAAAATTCATGGGATGCTATTCCTCGTTTTAATAATTTAATAATTATTTTAAAATTCCCAAAACAATAAAAAAACTATACATCATTATAATCTTAATGATTCAACAATTAACTGCAGAACTAAATAAAATGCAATAAGCAATTATTTTGCACAAACTTGCCATGCCTGATTGCTTCCTGAATGTACGTAGATACTGCTCTTGCCCAAGAACAAATCCTAAATAAGAAAACATTGATGAATGCTACAATATTTGTGAAACTAGGTAAGTAGGTATTAAGAAGAAATTTATTCTTAAGAACAGTTGGTGAATTAGGTCCAATGGGAGTATCTCAGACACAAACAGCGTTGAAAGTAATGCAATTACCTCAGACAATAAGGCAGTGAATCAACCTGAACCTCAAACCCATTGCTCTCTGGGATAATAATACCATGTATCTAAATCCATTTGATCCGATCTATCTAATTGGTTTTATCGACCAGACACAAAGGCTTTGATCCCATAATCTTAAGTGCAGAAATTAGGCATTTGTAACAGATTACTCTCATTAAATCCATTAATCTTACTTGCACGATAGTCGGTCGCTGTAGAAATATTTCAGCAGGAAAGTCCTGCATGATGACATTCTGTAGAAGATCACAAGTGGTCCGGACCAGGCTGTGGTTGCTACTTTGCAGAGAGCTACAAGAGGAAAACCAACACAAATAGTCAAGGCATGCACTCATAAGGCAAGCATGATGAAAATAAGAGCTAATTTATGCAGAGAATAAGGATGTTAAGGTGACTGTAAGACATGGTGTTTTATTTGGGGACAGGACTGAAATGGGTGTTAGCAGATGTTAAAGAGGAAAGAGTTAGGCTGAAAGGTGTGCAGTGAAAAAATCAGAAGAGCTGAGTGAGTTATCTCCAGAACAGATGAGCCCACCCCACAATCCATAAGGGCACATGCTCTGGGCTGTTTGGTTACTGACTCACCCAAGCCATGCATTTTGGAGGCAGCCTAACCAAGCACTGGAAAAACCTACAACCTCTACATACACAAAGTAAGGGCAGGAATCTAATCCAGAAGCCAGGGAATGTGAGACCACTGCACTACTGATTAAACAGCAGTATCCGTCTGTGTGAAAGACTGGAATGGGGAGGCACGCTGAGGCGGTTTGGGGATTCGCTGCGACGGCCAGACTTCCCGCACCTCTCATTCGATGCTAAAATGTGCCGGTCGGTCGTAGTCAACGTCAGCCAAGGAAAAGTGCAAAACTTCAGGCATTTTACTGAACTGCTCACTAAACATGATGGCCAAGAGGAAAGAAGAGTCACAGTTAACACACCTCATTACTTTTAACTCCCATTTTAAAATAATTATTCATATACATATTGATGATTAGCAATACCGTTTACTACCTCTTTATATGTACAGTTACCTCAGGGCACTTCCAAAACGGATCCTTCTGAAGGTATTTTTGATAAATGGGGGTGTGACAGCAGTCACATGGCCCGACATGAGCGAGCACGTGACCTACCGGGTGCGCTTTGCAGGGGAGCCTCTGCCCATTTCAGTTTGCCCAGGCTGCTCTGGAAGTACCCCGTGACTGGCACCTCATCTTGGACAGAGCATGGGAAGGCAGCGGCTGTCAGCGGGTAACACAAATACTCATCATTCCTGCATCACGCCCCATTCCACAGACACCTGCTGTGATTTAATCTGCCACTGTAGCCTCTTGAACTGTGACCTAGCAAAGGGCACAATGACTCCCCCCACAGCAGGAATGGGAGGGCGCATGCAACACACGATGGCAGACTAATACAGGCTAATTACATACACAGATACAGGCACATGGTGAGGGCGCCATTTTTCCTATTGCTGAGTGAGGTCTGGAACCCTACTACAAGCTGTCCTCCACAACCAGATTCTGAATCATTCATCTTTTTCAGCAGTATTTTCCAAGGCGGTCCTCAGGGACCTGCAGACGGCCCACTTTTTTGCAAAACCTGTAGGAAGCAAAATGTCGACTGTCTGGCAGGACACTGGGAGGGAGCAAAAACGTGGACTGTCTGGCAGGGAGCAAAAAACGCGGACCAGCTGTGGATCCCCAAGAACCGTATTGTGAAACACTGTTTTACAAAATTGCTTAACAAAAGTGCAAAGTGAAAGAGATCTGACCGCATGTCGTGGAGGGTGACACTGTACTCATGTCTAAAAATGGATGCTTTAAAAAAAACTACCTTTCTCAGTGGTACAACAGAAGAATCATACATGAAAGAAACCAGCAACAAATTCATCAAATCCCACGTTCATTAATTACAACCACAAGCCATTCATTTGTGAGTGATAATAACAAAACAAAACAAAGCCTGAAGTAGTACCTCTGGTATCAGAAGCTGATTGCTGATGTTCTGCAGGGCAATCTAGAGGCGCATCTGGCAGTCGGAAGAATCGCTCGAGGATGTTGTCGATGACGGACCGCAGCGATGCCTCCATCTTTGGGGAGAGCTGGCTGAGGAATTCCACCGCGCCGGCATCTTGAAGCATCTGTGCTGCGCCGGGGTGCTGGACAGGACAAGGGCCGTGGAATTAAACACAGTTAAAGGAAACAATTTCAGACCTTGTAACATAACATATTTAAAATCAATTCATGAATGTAAGTATAATAATACTGCGTTTTCTGTTTTTTAAAATGGGGTTTAAGTAACTGCTGCTGAAAAAAATTCACACCCATTGAGGCACTCTGTCTCATACCATTATTCACTAAAAATGCTGTGGATTTCGCAACACCTATCCGTGTGATATATGGATTATAAAGTATGTATCCATGTGACATGTGGATTACCCTGTAACTATGCTATACAATACATGAATTACTTGGTACCCTTCCACGCGAAATATGAATTATGAAGATATATAGATTATTATCTATCAAATACATGGATTATGCGGTGCTTATCCATCCCTTACATCAATTATACAGTACCACTGTTTGTGATATATGGATCATACAGTATTTATGCATCCCATATATGGATTACACGACATCGCTCTTCATGATATGTGCAGCACCTGCCTTTACGCTGCGTCTCTTTTGGGCCTCACCTCAGCCAGCATAGCCAGCAGCCGCAGCGCCTCCTCTGGTACTGGCACCTCCGGGAGGTTGAACCACTGGAGTAGGTTGAGGAGCAGCAGCTTCTCCTGGGCCAGGTCGGGGATGCAGAGCAGGCCATGCTCCAGCTTGGACAGGAGGTTCCTGAGCGCTCGCTCCCGCACTTCAGCCAGCTGGTGGCCTGCGGGAAGAGGAGGAGGAGGACAAAGATGACGATGAGCACAGGCAACACTAGGCTTTTCTCCGAGGGGTTGGGTGAGAGAGACCAACCAGTCATTCATCCAGATAAATACATTTGAGGAATCCAAGTAAATACATTTACAAAAAAAATGTTTTTATACACTGATATGACTAACACAAGATAGTCAATACAAACATACACAGAACATGAAGCATGTCACAAAAACCAAAACTTCACAGTATAATTCAACTTTATTGAACTTATTATGTTCAGATGGTATTCGCACATCCAGTAACATCACCTATGACGGAGAAGGAGGATGAAGACAATGATTACGGGAAGGAGGTAGGAGAAATGCACCTGACGTAAAGTTTCAACCGTGATGCTAGATAGGATTCAAGGATGTGGCGTTAGGTTTGGTATAAACAAAATAAACAAATCAAAGTTTCAGGTCACGTTTCACTAGAACCAGGGAGCAAAAAAAAAAAAAAAGTAAACTGCCGGACGGAGTGAAGTAACTTATCGCTAGTTACTTACCAGTCTTCTTTATAATCGTGGACAGCTCCATGTCAGCTAACTAGCCGGCGCCTCCATGCCCGCGAGATAAAAACATTAAGTGACTGGAGGCGGAGCGCGGCACGCAGAAGGCGGCAGCCCGCGCAGACGGCCCGCGCGAACAGAGCGCAGGCAGCCCGCGCAGACAACCCGCGCGGACAGAACGCAGGCAGCCAGCGCAGACGACGGGTGCAAACAGAGCGCAGGCAACTTACGCAGACGGCTCGCGTGGACAGCCCACGTTTGCGTTCAGAGGCGGTGCCTGCTGTGCTGGGAGTCGCTGTACTTCCGGGTCAAGCGCAGCAACGGCGCGGCGGGTGGGAAGTGTATACTATCAGGATAATATGATACAGTAAATGATAATATTAATACTACTACTACTAATAATAATGTATGTGAAGTACAGCTTCATTATGACACCGAAGTCATAAAAAAATGTTAAGATTACTAGGGGGTGCTTTATCAATTACTGGCAGGAAATCTGTACCACTCCTGAAATATATTGTAGCCTTGTAGGCCTACCAAAAATTAAAAGAAAAAAGAATGAATTTGGGTCATTTGTTCGTCTCGTTCTGCTTTGTTTCCTTTTTTGGTATTTTCTTTAAATTCCATCATAATTTTTACAGCTAAAACATCAAAACTTTTACTTTGACTTTTACATACAGCACCCAGATGCTGTGCTTTTGTTTTTCTCCTGCTGTCTCCTGTTAGTTTGATTTGCCTGCTTAGCCTGTTGTTTGCTGTCCTACATTGTACACTCTGCAGTGATCGTCTGACGGACTTCAATGCCAACATCCATTGTTTTAGTGGCACATTAATCGGGCCATCTATTTACCCACAAGGAGAATATTTTTACAGGCGTGTCTTAGGGGGCGATCAAATTTTAATCAATAGATCTGTTGAGAAGATAAGATGATGGGAGAAATACTGTGAAAATGCCAGAATTTTCCTCTCAGTGAGATAATATACTGTCAGAGATGCTTTGTTTGGCTGTCAAAGGTGGTATTCAGTGAAAGGCACCAGTTATTAATGCTCTGTGAGTTTGCATGAATTTTATCTTTGCTATTAAATATATTCTACTGATGACTGATCATATCAAATGAACTGAGCTGAAATGCATGTATAAATTATAATGTTCCTAAAACTCTTAGCATAATTTCCTAGACTTTGTTTTACAGTGTAGATATGCTATATATGTAAAATACAGATCCACTGGAAAATATGTTTCCAAAGGTAAGGTAGGCTCCAAATCTATAAATATTGTAAGCAATAGCTTGACAAATCACTGAAGCACATCCTTTTTGACACAGCAAAGCAGCTGACAGGAGGAGGTACACTGTAGTTTGCTGCAAACTGGCTCGGTCACTCCTGAAGGGAACAACTGCATAGACCAAAATGATGTTCCTGTCAGAAAGTGACATAGGCTTCAGACATGCTCATGCTAGAAGGAAAACTCGGTATAGTCTCAGCACTGACAGGTCTTAAAGTGCCTAAAATGTCTTTTGGGGAATGATCTCATACATTGATAGACAGTCTGGTCGAAGGAGAGAATTTGCTTTGTCCCAAGCACAAAACATATGGGCCAGAAGACCACCTTTTATGTGAGCATTGCAGTCAAGTTTTAGGGTTAATTTTTCATCTAGCAGACAGCATGAGAGATCCTGCAGGTAATCAGTCTTGATGTGAGATCAGTCATTCACATGGTTGGGAGCTGGAGGTAGGCTTCTCCTCTAATAAACGAAAGCAGCTTGTCGTGTGAGTCATCTGCAGCCTCAAACTGAGCTTGATTGTTGTAATCTCCCTCTTTGTCCCAGGCACTGTTGGAGGCAGCCAACCCCATAAACACACACAGAAGTGCAGGCAGCCACGGTGACCTTTAAGCGCATCTCCACATGCCGGCACTGTTTGTTATTTGTCTGTTGATATCTCAGGATGGCTGCCAGTCTTAGCATCCCAGTTTACACAGGGGCGTTCGACACGGAACGGGTCATTATGGTTCTTCCTGAAGATCCGCTCTGCATCTCGCTGGCCTTCGTGCCAGTTCTGCTCTCACCCAACGTTGCCGTCTTACACTTATCATTCAGTTACCCGCATCGCATATTTTTGGGCAAGGTCATTTTGGCGACTTTGTATTTTTAAAGTCAGGTTTACATGTTCAGGTTTTACAGTAAGTTTTACATTTACAGAATTTAGGGTTACAGAATCTAGATTTATTTTTTTTTTTGGGAGGGGGGGCATGTTGGTTGTGGTCTTTAGCACAGATAGATTTATATATTGGTTTGCCAAGTTATAAAGAAATGTGTCTAAAACGTATCTTCATACAGGTCCTGTGGGCGTCATGCAAGCCTCAGACATGAACTGAAACATGTACTGAATTACATGTAACATGCCCGCTTATATAATCAAAAAGTCTGCTGCATCTATTGTATCATTTATTTCCTTCTAAGGCAAATATTCCCACTTTTATCAAGCTAATATATTTATTTTGCAGACACTTTTATCCAAAACAACATGCAGTTCAGAAAGCAAGGACTTAATGGTGACATCACTCTATCAAGCAGGGAATCATGGGTACTAACCCACGGAAAGCACACATTCCAAAATGCATGTGCATTGTGTAAAGCCATTACTTAGTGTATGAAGCAACTATATCTGATTGACAGTGCAGCATCAACATGACATTTACAGTAAAATGGCACCCATGTCCCCCCAACAATCTCACACGTGTGTGTCACGATATGACTGCCATACGCAGAAGTCCTGACAAACACGTTGACTACATGCCCTTTCCGGAGGCATCAGCGTTCTCGGGTTTGATAGAATCAGTTTGTCCTGATCACAGTATGTGTGTTGTGGTAAATATGCACAATTTACAAAATATAAATGCTTTATCTTGCATAGAGTATCGGAACATTTCTCAGGTAATAAGCTTGTCATTTTGTCATAAAAATGCACACGTACGCGTGAGTGCCTCATGGCTGGATTTTCTTGACCAGGCTCTAAATTGCATTCAGTAGTTTTGACAGGGAGGGGTGCTCCCCTTGTCAGACTGCTGAAGAATACCCCCCAGTGCAGAATACATCAGCTTACAGTGACTCACCAGCCCCCTCCATGGATTTGCATTCAGCTGTAAAACAGAGGTTTTTCTTATCTTTACAACACCAGATATCCTCTCCAGGATGATAAGAAACACAGTCCTTCCAATCAAGCTGAGACTTAACTTCGATTTCTAAATTATGACAGCTTATTATTCAGAAAATTCAGGATAACACTTTGGTGTTTATGGTGAATTATTACATTATTGATATATGAAGCAGTGAACCTTAGCATCCCCATTACTGCTACATTATGTTCTGTGGAGGTGCGGTTTGTGCAAGTTTGTAGCCACTAAACCTCTCAGGCAGATTAATGTAATAACAAGAAGGTAAGTGGAAGGTGAGTGTTAGATGATCGTCAGGCTGTAATGAAGGGACAGGCAGTGAGAGATTCTGTGGAAACTCCAGAGAACAAAGTTGGCTTTCGGGCCTACAATCTGCTGCAGGAGGCTGCCTGGATGCTCAGAGCAATGGGTCTTCTTGCGGCAAAAACCACAGAGACCCTGTGCCATGATTCAGGCCAAACACAGCTTCATTAAAAATGCTTCTGCAAGCCAGGAGCATCCTGAAAAGCATCTTCTAGCAGTCCTTAATAAGCATGGTGCAAAAACAGTTTTGTATTTCTCACACTCATCATGACAATTGCTGAGTATTTTTCTTCTTCTAATTAGCTCAGTGATATTAAACAATGACACCCAGCTTAAGCTGGGAAGTAAGGTGGTTATGTCCTAATGAGATGACATCATCATCAGTGGAAAAAAAAACATATATATATAGATTTTATGTTATATTACACACACAAAAAAAATTCTGTGAATATAGGGTTTCACACATTTAATAATAATAATAAAACAAATAACTCGGTTGTGAAGCACCTTTAAACTCCTTACTCTCGAGGCTCCCTCATGTGGACAAACACCTGCCACAGTTAGTGAAGCTTGCACAGCTGTTCCTACGAAAGTGAAGGTTATTGGGCATTTACTGCATGCCAGGATGCATGTTGCAGGTAGTACATCTGCATTATCCCCTAACCAGGTAGACTGTTATCTGAAGTTCCTTGTCTTTCTGTTCTTAATTGCACTGTTTACGATTAGTGCCGTGAGGACAAATTGTAATTTGTAAATTTTGAAATCATACCTAATGAATAAAATGCACCATTCAAATTTTGTTTTCAT
>JAABNY020000032.1:20587470-20599807 GCA_015164015.2 Brevimyrus niger
ACATGTAACCCAGGCGGAGACTCGAACCCGGGTCCCAGAGGTGTGAGGCAACAGTGCTAACCACTGCACCACCATGCGGCCCCATATGTATATATATATACATACACACACACACACACACACATACACATATATGTATTAAATGTATATGTATTTCATATGTATAACTTGGTATAACCTGGTAATTATTATGATAGCGGATGAGTTGTCCTCAGAATGTTCCTTGAACTAATGGCAGAGACCCCCACTCCACCCAACCCCAAAGAAGTATCGCGGAGACAGCTTGATCAGGCACAGTAAGGACAGGTAATTAGTGCCTTTTCACAGACACATTCCCCCAGCACTGGCCTGGGCAGCTTTTTGCTACAGGATGCTATGAGATTGTCAGTTAAACAGCATGGATAAAAAACAATAGCGCACAGTGTATGGCCTAAATTAGCCTAGCGGCAGTAAACACTATTACCCACTTAAAGTAGCAGTGACACTAATTAGGCAGCAGATGAATCGTCGAGAACTTGATGTTTAGCTTACATTTCAGATTCCAAGTTATTCACAACATACTTTGAAAATAGTTAGCAGGCTGTATGTTTTGTATGGAAATTACTGCTTGTTACAGCTCTGTTCTGCAATCCTAGAGCCATCCATTTTCTGTAACCATTTATCTTATGCAGGGTCATAGGGGGTTTGGATCCTATTCCAGAGGCTGCAGGCATAAGACAGGGAACAATGAGGAGCCAATCCATTGCAGGGCACACACACCTATGGGTAATTTGGTAACTCTAGTTAACCTCGGCATGTTTTGGACTGTGGGGGGAACCTGGAGTACCTAGAGGAGACCCCAGAGGGAGAACATGCACTCCACACACATGGAGCCATGGCAGAGACTCAAATATTGGTCCCAGAGCTGTGGACGACAGTGCTAACCGCTGCGCCATCATACTGCCCCGGGCAATCCTAGACATCCCAAAAAAAATTATATCTATATTTTTGAACAATATCATATATCATTGTCTGCTCTGAGCAATTTCTCATCAGCTGAGTGGTAAGTTAACCACCATTAGATGGTTTAAACAAGTGGCACATTCATTACAGCCTTTAAAGGCCATGCTGCATGTCTGTGTTGGGAAACAGAGCCTCATAGAAAGCTACAAATGGTACAGGGATAAATAACAGTAAATCCCTTTATGATCAAATAAAGTTTGAGTAAATGACCGATTCGGCCACTATGTCAAGGCGCTGAGTTGGCATGGAGGCATTTGTGCAGACAAAAAACACTTCCTGTTTTAGAAAAGGTACCATTTTATAGTTGCAAAGGAAGTGCCATTACAGATTTGTGGCTTGGTATAAAATGGTAGGATACGGGTTGAAGTGGGTGTTGACATTCCAGCAGCAGCTATGTCAGGAGGGGGATTCGGCTGCGCAGGCAGACGCCCTTCTGTGCGTGTCCTCACACCTGCTGCTGGTTACACAGCTGTTCTTTAGCCGCAACGGCAGCGACGTTCCCGCATGGGGTCTGGAGGCTGCGCTCGTGATCCACACCCAACATGAAGAGCACTCTGGCCCCACACCTTCTGCACCTTCATACGCTTGGTGCCCCTCTAGCTGAGCAGAAGATAGTTACATTTCAATTACGATCTTATTAAAGCTTCGAAACAGACACAGGCAGAAATGGGCGAATATGCACACTCCATACCACACTCCTATCCGATAACCCCAATCTCGTGTTCATATTAGCAAACTCAAGAAGTTGGACAAAAGGATTTTTTATTGCACACCAACCATCTGTGTTGGGGATGCTGACTGAATGCAAATTGGCTCACATCCCCTCAGGTGGGCCTGTGGGAGCAAGTGGGGAGCGATCTCCCCCGAGCGGCGTTCGCTGCTCCATAAAGCCTGGAGCCAAATGGGGGAGAGGAGCAGGTGGCTGTTAGCACGAGTACTGGGGATGGTCTGTGTGGCAGTCTACACCCCCCAAGCCACCGCGGGTGTCCCGCTTTTAGGTGTAAGGAGCAGGTAACTGGCTACACTGATAGAAAAGGAAAGAGCACGCCTTGACCTCCATTACATCGTTTAGTTTCTGATATAACAGCCCAAAGTTTCCAGCAAATCCACAAGGCTCATGGGTAAACCAAACACCACACTTTTTCTAGGATGGACTTAAAAGCCATTTGTTTCTAACATTAAATGCAAAGTATCACTTACACATTCAGAGGTGTTTCTTACTTGGAGAATAGCTGTTAAAATTTTAGGCTGTAATACAAAGCTTCAGCCCTGAGAAATGTGTTTAACCTTTACTGCCCCAGCAAAAAAAAAATCCATGTATCAGTAGATTTTTCGTAGAAGAGCCTGCTTAAGATGGAATAATGACATATTCCATCTGGAGTTTCGACTAGTAATAGGTATTATTCATACACAGAGGACCAGTGAATAAAATATAAAGGAATATATTTACCAAGCTATTGTGGCACTCGAGAAACAACACGTTTTATCTCCAAGCCCTCAGTATTTGTTAGTGTCAAAACACTTTCTTCTGTAAAGTATTCATGGCTGGGGGCTCGGTATTTTAAATATTCACGAGTTTTCTGGATGCCAGCTTCCAGGCAGATTCCAGCAGGATCCTGCTGAAGCAACACTCTAGCAGCCTATTTGTCCTGTAAAACATATGCAAATACACCTCTGTGTGTGTATATATTATTTATTTATATGAATATAAATGTCAAAATTAGCGGGTTAACGCGGATTAGTCCGTTATCATGAATGATCTGATTAAAAATTTTAACGCAATTAACCCATCTGCAGCGCAGAATGACTCAAAATCCCTGAAACGTCAACCCATTTTGGGCAGTTTTTCCATTTGCCCTGGGAATTTGTATTCCGAGTCAGACTATGAGTTTTGAAGCAGGAAGTGACGACATGCGCGCTCCTGTTTCTTGAAGACCCAAGAGGGTCCCGAGTTTAGTATCCAAGATGGCTGCACCCTTTAACAACAGAAGGGAAGGTTGTAGTTTCATACTGTTTCAGCACTACTCATCTGTGGCTCATTAAATCAGTCACACACACTGTTCCATCCAACTTATCTGTGGACATGTTGCTACAGAGTTTTAAAAGTAAAGTACTGTGCGTAATGTTACCAACTGATATTGCTAACAATGGCAATTAACCAGGCTAAAATTAGATTTCACGATTAGTCTAATTATTTGTCGGATTTACGGTAGTTTGGGCTAATTTCACAGTAAGTGAACGAAGATAAAGACCATTTAAACTGAGGTACCTTAAATATGACAAGTTGTCCGGCTAAGAAAAAAATATTGCTTTTTGATATGGGTCCATGGTATTGCTGCTTCTGTGGCAGATGGTATGCATCCGACTTGTTTATTGAACACATGTTAAGTGCATATATATTCCCTTTTTTCTTTAGTGTGTTTGCTCATGCAAAATGAAATGTGATTAGTATAGATTAAAAAGAAATTTTTATTAGTGATTAATCTGATTAAGAATTTTGACAGACAGACAGACAGACAGACAGATAGAGAGTATGTAAACAAACAAAGAAATATTTTTGGATATTCAATGAAAATGAATTGTTTAACTAAAGCAATTCTTGATAAATTAAGTATGGTTTATACCAGGCCTACCCAAATGTTCCCTGTAATGAGATAATTCATTGATAATGCTTTCAAGAGAGGGTACATCTGGTTTACCCATGGTCATTGAAATCTCCATTACAGCATAATATATACAATTTTCAGGAATTAATTGTAAATTATTCATTAACATCTCTTCACCTTGGTGTAAGGCCAAGGAGACAACAGAGCCTGGAAAGGATTTAAGATGATTCCCTTTAAGGAAGACCCTCCCCCCCACTTGTCCATTCTGTAATCAGCACAAATATTTCAGCATTCATGCAATTTCTCAACTCCTCAGAAGCTCTTCCAAAGTCCCGCATTCAAAAGCTGTGCCCTAGGCCATCTCCCCTAACCCAGCCTTTTCAAACATTTCCATTTCTATGGTTGTCACTTAAGTGCGTCTCCTTACATATTTTTTTACAGTCATGCGTGGCTCAGCGAGTTCGGCCTCCGTGTCTGTGCTCAGGTGGTCACCATTTCAAATTCCAGGGTTTCAGAATAGCGACATCTCAGTTGGACCCTTGAGCAAGGTCCTCAGCCCCCTGGAAAATGCCCCAGGGACTCTGGATGAATGAGCAAAAAAAAAACAAAAAAAAAAAACCCAAAAAAACACACACCTTCTAATATAGTGATTGTTGTACAAATGGAAAATAAAACTCATTTTATTTTTTAACGTTGATGTAGTGTGAATTTTAGGTCTTCAGTTGACAGCACGGTGACACTCCAGCAGTCCTAATGCCACAGATGAATGGCAGCTGTCCTGCTTCATAAGTGCCCCATGTAGTGTTGAGCTGGGAGCTCACGGCTTTGACAGCTCAGGAATATCTCAGAGGAGAGCGTGCCCAGCCATTGAAAACGGGCAAGCCATCCCAGAAACCATCACAACCTTATAGCTAGTTCATGTCAGTCACAAAAATGACCTTCCTGTGTAAATGAGGTATCCCCTTTCTTCAGCACCAAGCATAGCCCTTGTTCCCTGTCTCAGCATATTAGGCCCGTTTCATTCATGTCCGTGATGCCCTTGTATGAAATTTTTAAACCTATTAATATGCCCATTTCTGTATTGTTACTTATTTACCAATTTCTCTGAAGCGAGAACTACAACTGAAAATTACATAGAACCAATGTGTGATAAGTGCTGATGCCACTCATAATACAAACATTATTTGGTAGGTATTTGTCCCATTATCCCACTTTGGAGGTAAAATATAATAAAATATCCCTTATTTTGCATGTCATTTCACAAAGATAAATCTACATGCCTGTAAATGGTTTAGCGATTTGCACCGTGAACTTCTCAATCTACTTATGATCAATACTGTACTGGGTCCTAATAAAGATATTACTACTTTTTTGTCTGAGCTGCAAAGAGTTAAGTAAAATGTATGCATGCGAGATGAAACCACAGTGTCTGTGCTATTAACAGTTGCCCAGATGGACAGACCCCACAGCCTTCAGAGCTTCCAGTGGGTGGGGAAACCTAGATGTTTCAGCTAAGAATACATTTCATGTGCCGTCACAAGCAAGTAAATATGCATACTAGTTTAAATTACTAGAGTTGCTAACAATAATTCATCTATCCATATTCTAACGGCTAATCTTGGCATTGGGGGAGGGGGGGGGGCACAAAGGAGGGGTTGTTGTATATTTTAGATGGTGGGAGGAAACCACAGTACCCAGTGGAAACCTAGACGACACAAGGAAGACATGAAAACTGCACCCACCCACAAGAAGTGAAGGTGGGATTCAAACCACCAATCCTGCAGGTAAAGCAACAGTACTCAGTACTGAGCCAGCTTGCCACAGTACTAGTACTATTTATACATATAACTATTTTCAGGATGCTATGTTTGTGTGCCATATACTTTTAAAAACTTACTATGTTTACCTGTCTTACACCATCTTGTTTCGCACTGTGTTTCTTTGTGTGCACCTTACATAAATGTTGCCAACATACGTGCAAGAATTTCCCCCAGGGATCAGTAAAGAGCAGAAATGTACGCAAGTTTACACATCCTATGCTTGAATTTCACACGCAGCACTCTTCTTTTTGATGTCATAAGGATGCAAAAAACATGTGAAAACATCCCAAACATAATATGAAATAAACCATACACGCCTTTAAAAACTATTTTAATTACTGACGCCAACACTAACCAGTGTACGCAATGGAAAATCTACTTATACGTAAGAAATATTATAGTCCGAGGATATCGGATGATGTTTTTTTAGTTAAAGTAGTTTTACGGTTACGGTTTGGACTGCAATACGCTCATATATGTCTATGTCCAGAAAATTGCGTAACTGCATACGTCTCAGAAGAGTAGAAGGGGGTGTAACTGATGACATCATTTTAAGCGCTGTCGTTAAAAGCAAAACAAAATAAAAACTACACACGTAATAAACATACAAAACGAATAATCATCAAAATTAAACATGACCCCCTCTAAGGGTACATGGCACTTTGGTAAGTGTTTGAGAAGACAGAACAAAAATCCTTCGAAAATCCAATTATTTTTTTCTACCTGTAAGCCTCCTTTCCCATAATGCAACAGGCGAAGATGAGAAGGGGGGAAAGCGACAGAAAAGTCAAATAACTTAACTGGGTCCTGGAGACGTTCAAACCCATAAATAGTTTAACGCGTTTATTGTCGATATTGTTAAGTCTTTAAAGAACAAACGCTACTGCTTGACAGCTTCCGCTCTGTCTGTCATCGTTTGCCAGAGATCGCTTGTACGTTTAGAGCCGAATTAGCCTAGCATAGCATAGCCTAGCCATTCATAGTTCAGCCCGTTTCATTTTTAACCTAGCCTAGCATAGCCCTTCTTATTTTAACATAGCTTAGCTTAGCTCAATCCCTCCGCTGGGAAACGAATACGATGGGTACTTAGCCGGCTAGCATTAGCACGGCAGCTTTGGCTCGGGCTCGACTGTCACCCGTAACGTTTAATGAGCACAAAAGATCCCGCATCCAGGGCGCGACAGATGCGGAAGGAGAAGAGTAAGTATCACGGCTTCTAGACCAATATGTTCCTCAGAAAACCCGTGATTTTCGGCCGCCCTGCCCTCACAGATCTGTCTTTGTGGGGTTTATCCCGCTCTAGGTGTTCGACCACAGTAGGAACAAAGGGACGGTCAAGGTGGCCTGATGTGGCAGCGTACGGACATGGCTTTGGCCGCTAGACGTCTTGCGGGTACGGGGCCGGTCGCCTCACCGCGTCAGCCCTGCTGTTTTCCCGGAGCTAGAGGCGTCGCAGTTGGTTGTTAGATTATAGAGACTTGGTGTACGGCTGACTTCTTAGCCTGGTCGTTAGCCGCAGGCTGCGGGGCCTGCATATGCGAGCCTTGAAACATTTAAAACGCACATTGAATGCAAGTTTCGCGTTTAGGTTAACAGGGAGTCGGTTGTCACACTGTGTCGGTGAGTGTATATGCGAGTGTAATTAGTGATGTTCGCGTCCCGTTATGTCCCCAAAATGGAGGTTCGGGTCTGCCGCGCCTGCAGGCCCGACCCTCTCGGTATGAGCACCACTAACTGCCATTGTTAACCTGGGTCATGGCGGCCGTTAGTCCGTGTCCTGGTACGGGTTGTTCACCGGGAAGCACTGGCCGTGGAAATGCGTGCTGTCTCTTGTCTCAGTTGCCTTTTCTGCTTCGGACACGAATCGGTGCTACCATATGAATCACGTTTTATATACACTGGAGGGGAGCTAGGCAATTGGTTATTAGTAACATTTATTTAAAGCCCTTGTGCCAAATTAAATACCCCCAAGTGGAAGAGTGACCATGTATGAAAAACTTATCTTATCTTGTTATAATTTTGTCGAAAGGGAGAGCTGCGCGTTTGCCTTGTGGCCCAGGCTGCCACTTTGTCTTTGGCTGAAACTGTGAGGTTTCTGCATGGGAATATGACGTCCAGGCCTTGAAATGCCTAAAACCCGATTATTGCGCCGGCCGGTTTTTAGTTGTTAGGTGAATTATAGGAGCAGGATCAGAAGCAGCTTTTAAATTATTATCGGATTAGATTGACTCAGCTAGGTAGATCACGAACATAGGGCTCCTTTATGGTGACAGTGACGCTGGCTCTAGGTACATACTTTAATGCCTACCGAGTCATACCCAAGTATAGACCGAGTTATTTCATGGCTTCATATGCAAAGGGATTTTGAATTTAGGAACTCGTTAAATGTACTGTAATTGTGAACATGCAGATTCCTTGGAATATTCTATTTTTATTGGTTTTTGTAGTAGGAGGAATCTGCACCTATCATAAGCTTTTTTTTTGGAGCTGCAAGCATGTACTGTTATTAAAATAATACACACTGGATTATTAAGTACTTTTTTGTTTTGCATGGTAAAACCTCATTCAGAGTATTACTCTTGTGTCTGACAGTGGAAAGATGTCACAGGTTTGGACTGTGACATTAAGGGTTCATTGTTAAATTTTGAAGCAAAATTATCCCAGTGTTTGCTCGATGTTGTTAGATAAGCTGACTCTTTCTGCAGGTGATGTCATGTCAGAATAACATAATCTGGTACCTGACACATTGCAGTATAGGCCCTGTCAGTTTTATTTAATCATTACCCTACACTTAAGAGACATTTACATCCATCCAGACCCTAATGCTTATCCTGTGAGAGCTGCATATTAATCTAACAGCTTGGTGTCCATGCACCAGCTATTAACAGACTGCAAATTTCTCTTCTCAAGAAGGAACACCTCTACTGCAAATAGTAAACTAATGAGGATGTATCCATGCACCTTTACTGTGTATTTCTGTCTAAAATCAACAATATTAATCGACCAAGAACTAAAGCAAATAGACTAGTGGTATTGATCAGCTAGCATGCTGGAAACCTATCGCAGAGATACATTCCTGTATTACAGTGCTTGCGCTGAATCCATTTTTCAGGTTCTTTATACCAGAGCATGATGCACTTTTATGTATGAGATTAAGGGGTTTTTCTCTTTCACTTTTCTTTGTGAATATACAGTATATGCATTTGTATTATCTGCCCGAAATTCAGTGTAGTGCACTTGTTGGGTATATTATCAGCAGACAGTTTTATTTTTATGTGGGGGGGGGACTCATGTAGTATTTTTCTCTCTCTCTCCCAAATTTCTTGTAGGTGATGGCAGCTCAGCTATTTACATGACAGGCTGTGGGTAACTTAATGAAACAACACTTTGGATAGCATCCTTTAGCCATCATAGTTGACTCGCCCTTCTCCCTCATCATACGGAGGGACTCTCAGAATGAAGAAGATAAGCCTTAAAACGATCAGAAAGTCATTTAACATTAACAAGGGTAAGGAGGAGGGCGAATTCGTCGTGGTTCAGCCGACGCTGGCTGCCGACTTTGCAAAAGAGGATCCGGTTTTCGGAGGTTGCTACGGCAAAGACCTCGCGACCTGTGACCTTAGTGCTGAGGAGGACAAGGGACATAAGAACCGGTCCAAGAGTGAGAGTCTCATGGGTACGCTGAAACGGCGCCTGTCTGCGAAACAGAAAGCGAAAGTTAAAGGAAGCTCTCCCTCACTCGGCTCTGTGGACGACGACACGCTTTCTTCGAACTCTGCCCCGATCAGCTTTAACGAAGTGAAAGCCCAGCGCCCCTTAAGATCTACGTCTCTCTGCAGTCATCATTATAGCCCGAGCCCGTGGCCGCTCCGGCCCGCCAACTCGGAGGAGACGTGCATCAAACTGGAAACCAAGGCAAAAGCCTTGGTGCATTCGCCCGGCCCCAGTCCAGCTCTCAATGGTGTGCGGAAGGAGTTTCATGACCTACGGATGGACAGGCTTTTCCGGAACCCAAGTAATTCACTGAAAAACTCTGAGCCGCAGAGTGACGACTTGCATATAAACATTGAAGACTTGCCTGTGGTTATTGGACTCGCTCCTCAGGACTATATTCAGTACACAATGCCTTTAGATGAGGGAATGTTCCCGGTGGAGGGATCACACTCGTACTGCTTGGATAGCTCCTCCCCCATGGAAGTGGTGTCACAAGTCGGGAGGGGCTCTCCCCCAGTGGAGGACGGACAGATTGACACTGACCTGGTGATATCACCTGACATCTTCATGGAAACGTCTCTCAATGGTCTTCTGATTGGCACCACGGGTGTGGTGCTTCAGAGCTCCAGAGGCGGCGGCCCGCCACTCTCACCTCTGCTACCTCCGCTCCCTGGCAGCCAGATTCAGAGGAACTTCCGGCGGCTGAGCAGTGCCGACGCTCAGGTCGTGGAAAGAATGAGGCACCACCTCAATTTCGATCCAAACTCTGTTCCGGGCGTCGGCAGAGTTTATGATTCTGTACAGAACAGTGGGCCCACAGTGGTGACGAGCCTTACGGAGGAGCTGAAGAAACTGGCCAAGCAGGGATGGTACTGGGGCCCTATAACTCGCTGGGAGGCAGAGGAAAAACTCGTCAACCTACCAGATGGTTCGTTCTTGGTGCGGGACAGCTCAGACGACCGCTATCTCCTGAGCCTGAGCTTTCGCTCCCAGGGTAAAACGCTTCACACGAGGATTGAACATTCAAACGGCAGGTTCAGTTTTTACGAGCAGCCTGACGTGGAGGGTCACACGTCAATAGTTGACCTCATTGAGCATTCTATAAAAGATTCTGAAAATGGAGCATTTTGCTACTCCAGGTCTCGCTTGCCAGGGTCTGCGACATATCCCGTTCGACTGACGAACCCTGTTTCCCGGTTTATGCAAGTGCGTTCGCTGCAGTATCTCTGTCGATTCGTTATCCGCCAGTATACACGGATAGATCTCATTCAGAAACTGCCTTTGCCAAACAGAATGAAAGATTACCTGCAGGAGAAGCACTACTGAAATGCTTAAAATGGGACATATTTGCAACTTGCACTTTTTGGGTTCAGTAATAAAATGAAACATGGTTTACAAGCATCCATTGGTTAAAATGTGTTTGGTGCCATCATATCCTTGTGTCAAGATGACCGTTGTATACTGGACTGACAGCATGAAGCTTGAACAGTTTAATTTGTTGTTGCTCAGATCTGACCTTGTTAAACAGAAATGGTGTAAAACGAATTGAAACACAAACACATAACACAAAAAATAATTTAAAAAAAACCTGTTTACCTTAGTTTACAGGAGGCCCAATGGCATGTTTCAAGGTAATTTGAACTTGTTTTCACTAGTCACAACCTGATTCTCCAAATTGAATTTTTTTAAAGACTCATTGTTCAGTGTTACTTTTACATAGTCCTTTACAAATGTAGAAACCAAATACAGGATTCTTAATTGCAGTTTATTTCTGTAAATCTAAGGGAAACGGAGAAATAAGCAAACTGCTTCTGAAGCCAAAGCTGGTGCGTATCTAATCAGCATGCAGAATGAATTGAGTCTCTCCTTTGTGTATCCTTGATCACCTGGTTGAATTGGACCTGCTTGAGAGCTCCTGAAACAATGAGTGATTATTCCTTACAAGATATGTAAAGCACAGCTCTTCCTTTCCGAAGTCTGTTAGCTATCTGCTTATATCAGTGATCAGCATCACTGTTGGACTCCAAAATATGATTAGGATGTTTGTCATCATCCCTACTGAGTGTTTAACCCTGGGTGGGGCATGGTGATTAAACGCTTAAAGGTCCTGCGTTTCGCTTGGGGACTGGTTAGGCTGATTAGTGCATGCATTGAATTTAAAGCGCTTAACTTTACATGCTTCCCCAGTAATAAAGGCACACCTTATTCAAAATAAAATTAATTCAGGGAATCTTTTTTATGTGATGTACTGTTATTTAAATAACTATATGGTACAAAGAGATTTTTAATAGAATTTAATAGAATGATCTTGATATTAACAGGGGAAGGGGGGGGGGGGGTTACTGTGCTGTTCAATGTTTCACAGCACTTGCAGAAAGTTTGTTCTGCACCCCACAAATCTCCTAAATAGACACATTTATTTGAATCCTCTGCTCCTCTAAAATGTCATCCTTACTACAATTCTTAATGCTTCTCATATTCTCTACAAGTCCTGGATTTAAAATGCTTCTGCTTCTCTGCAGTATTGAAAAGACATACATTGGTAGGATCATTCTGTTGTTAGTACTATGGGTATGTAACTAAATGTGCAACGATTTTAGATGCCCAGTTGTCGGACATGCCTAATAGTGTACATCAGAGCATTTTTGAAATACTCATTAGTATGAAGTTGATCCCCTTGTTTTTTCATGGTTTTGAAATTTATTTTTGGAAGTTCCCTGAGATATTAGTTTTTAGGGAGGTGACTTGATGCACAAACATTATCTGAAAGGTTTTGGTATTCATTAGCCTGACTTGTATTATTTAGACATCTGTGCAACAACAAATTGAGAATCTAATACCTAAGTTCTGTGAGATTTATGCCGTACGAGGGAAGGTTGATGTGATTGTGTGGAAATGCCCACTACATTGTTTTTTTCTTCTCCATGTCCCTTTGGCCACTTATTTGAATTTGGCCTCCAGAATCAAAGTAATTTTTGAAAGTCCAGTACATAGACTGCCTGTTAGTGGGGCTATTATATTTAATGCCCAAACTTGACGCTTGGATGAATTTCTGTGGTTTGGATTGCATTACATATAACGGCGATTAACATACAGAAACTGTTTGGACTCATTTTTAACTCAAGAAGTCTGTTGAAACTTGAGCCCCCCCCCCCCCCCCCCCCCCTCCCCGCTCGGGCGTTTTTTCTCTTTTGC
>JAABNY020000032.1:20642608-20654395 GCA_015164015.2 Brevimyrus niger
GTGATAGTTTAGTTAGCTGTGCAAATTCAAAAAGTAGTGCTATAAGTATCCATAATCTTATGAGTATCGCTTACATTCAGTTCATACTGTCTAACCTGTCGATACATATCTCAGGTTTTTTGCATATTGCACTTAAATTGCAATTTTTTCCTTATCACTTATGTATAGATTATGTACAGCTGAACTTTTCATATATTTTTTATTTTATATTGTTATTTTTCTATACTTTGTTATCATGCACAGCTGCTCGGAGTGTCCAGGGTTACATTTCACTACATGTCACCCCATGTCCAACACCTCCAGTGAAACACCCCCTGTCCAACACCTCCAGTGCAACACCCCATGTCCAACACCTCCAGTGAAACACCCCATGTCCAACATCTCCAGTGAAACACCCCATGTCCAACACCTCCAGTGCAACACCCCATGTCCAACACCTCCAGTGAAAGACTCCATGTGCAACATCTCCAGTGCAACACCCCATGTCAAACACCTCCAGTGCAACACCTCGTGTCCCGCACCTCCAGTGCAACACCTCGTGTCCCGCACCTCCAGTGCAACACCTTGTGTCCCACACCTCTAGTGCAACACCTCATGGCCAACACCTCCAGTGCAAGGGCGGAGGGACAAAATCAGCCCTGCATCACCTGCTCCTCTTTAAGACACTCAGAACCCCCCACAATATGGGTAGGGACAAGCCCCTATCATCCATACCAAAATCTACGCCCTTGCTCCACTGGCACAGATATCCCACCTCATGGAGAACATGGTCCTCCAGCATCTCACAGCACTTCTGAAGCCCAAGCACTGCTACACCAGAGGTCTCAAACTACCAGGCATGTTACCTGTTTTTAATTCATTATTAAATCTGCCCATTCCCACACTGTGACCTGCATAGACTTGGTTTTTTTTACAGTTTGGTGGAAAACACGTTACTTTGTGTTTTTTTCCTCTCTTGTTTCTCTTCCAGCTCCGGTGGCCGATTGGGAGAGGAAATGCTGACCATTAGCCGACAGGAGTTCGGGATCCCTGCACTGCAATCTGCATAGCTATCCGGTACCTGCGGCTGGAGCGGCGTGGTGAGGATTCTCTTGACTCCAGTGCCTTTAACAGCTCCCAGCCTTCCTCATAGGGGCAAAAGCTGCAGGTCACCGTGGCTTAATTACACCACGGAGCAGCAGTGTTTCATCCACATCAATAGCTGTGCGTCTGATGTGGTGCTGAGCATGGCGGTGACACCCCAGGGGACAGTACAGTCACCGTCCCCCTTTACACCGCAGACATCTGGGATCTGACTGGGGCCACTTTCAGAAGTCCTCTGAAGATTCTCCGAATGTGGGAAGAGGAGTAGAACAGCTCAATGTCACAGGTATAAAGATGCACTGCCAGTGCTTCAGGCTGGGCCTACCAACACCTTACCTGCTGTCTTATTCTCTCTGATTTAGTGGTGTTCACACCTCCATCTGCGTTATTTTTGGACATCTAGCATGGTGTCTACCAATCTTCATCTTCATACCAGGTTACGAAATATGATTCCAGTTTGCCCATATCAGTGTTTCCCAACCCGGCCCTCGGGGACCCCCGGAGTAGTAGGGACGAGGACTACCGGGGAATCCCTGAACCCCAGTTTGGGAGAGACACTGGCTTACGGAGCTACTGCACCGACTGACTGATATCAAGAGAAAACTCCAGTGCTAAGTTCCTGCCTAGTCTTACTCTTTAAATATCATTTGCTTGAGGATGCTGAGCCGGGAACAATTTCCATAACAAATGCTAACTGAACGTCTCCGCATGTGAATTCACCTCCAGCAGCCACCGCGATCCAGGCTTTGACAGCTCTCACTGTTTAATTAACAGGAAGCCGGCCGGCACAAAAGAGAGGGTCTCTGTGAATATTTCACCTGAGGTGCCGCACCAGGATGTTAACCCATGGCAGCGAACCGCTAAAAATACATGTGATAGAGCTCCTCTTCTGCCTGGAACCTAAAACAAACAAATTTCCAGGACATACAGCAATAATAGTCTCACGGCACATCAGTGCCAGAACGACAAATTAAACACTCCACACGCAAAGGGAAACTATTCGTTTTAATGATTGCTCTGCTATTACCAGGATGTAAGATTAACTTCAGGCCGATCATTAACTCAGGTGTTTAATCAGCTGTCATCATGCCTCAGTGGCTAATGATGCCCTAATTTAATCAGCGGCAAATCGTGGTTTCAATAACTAGAGCAGCAGAAAGACAGAGATCGGAGAAACTAACACCTTTATTAGGAACAGCATTCATAAGCTCTGCTAATCAATGTAATTAATCTATTTATGTAACGTTGTTTACCCTTGCTGATCACTTTAAAGGGGAATTAAAACATGTTCCAGCCAATCAAATCTCACCATTTTATCGATCATTATCTATTAGAACAGTAAAGATTAAATGTTTCTTTTAAATTAAATTTCCTTACCTGAAAGTGCACACACCAATTCTGATGAAACAATGTTTTTTTTTTTTTGCTCATATTGTATTTGCTGTTTGTTGTGTTTGATTTAATAAAAAACTATGAGAGAGAAAATATTTCCCATCTGCCAAGAAAAACGGATGCCTCACAATTTTTGCTGACTAGGAAATATAGAAGAGTCACAGAAAAATTTATCAGTCTTATAAAAGTTTCATCGAGCAGTGATTAACTTTCTTGGTGCGATAGGAAGAGAAACGCTTTTTATAATGACTGTAATGCATTACAGTGGCTCAGTGGGCAGCATTGTCCCTATGCACCGCCTGGGCCACGGGTTCGAATTCCGTCAGCATCTCTGGTGTCCCTTTGCTTTTGTTCACTGTGTTGCTCAGGTTTCCTCTGGGTTTTCTGGTGTCATCCTGCAGCCCAAAGACCTGCAGTAAGGCAACTGGTGTCTAAAAGGCCCATAAAGAGTGAGTGTGTGCATGTATGTGTAGACTGGTATCACACCCAGGGTGACCCCTGCCTTATACTCTGTGATATACTGGCATCCCATCCAGGGTGTCCCCTGCTTCGTGCCCTGTGATAGACTGGCATCCCGTCCAGGGTGTCTCCTGCCTCATACCCTGTCATAAACTGGCATCCTATCCAGGTTGTCCCCAGCCTCATACCCTGTGATAGACTGACATCCGACACAGGTTGTCTCCTGCCTTATACTCTGTGATATACTGGCATTCCACTCAGGTTTCCCCCTGCCTCATACCCTGTGATAGACTGGCATCCCATCCAGGGTGTCCCCTGCCTCGTGCCCTGTCATAGACTGACATCCTACCTAGGGTATCCCCTGCCTCATACCCTGTGATAGACTGGCATCCCACCCAGGGCGTCCCCTGCCTCATGCCCTGTCATAGACTGACATCCTGTCCAAGTTGTTCCCCACCTTGTGTCTGGTGACAGACTGGCATCCTGTCCAGGGTTTTATCCAAATTATTACATTCTCAGTGTTAAATAAAGCTTACAGTGCTGGTGTGGTCCTCTCTGTAACAGACACTGTACCTATATCATTTATGGGATGCAAAGGTGAAAATGGAATCAGCAAAATAAACAACGTAAAGGTAGTTGTAGGAGCAAGTTAAACCAGTGGCTGATGCATTCTCCTAAAATGTAATATAAGTAGCATGACCAAAATATAACTGGTATTTAGTAAAATTGTTCCAAAGTTTGCAGTGTGGTATGGCACAAAATGGAACATTCCATATAAGAAGCCATTTCCAATTGAACAATAGTGTCCGTGTTTTCTGCTGAACATGTCATTTCTATGAAATTCCGACTCGCATAACAATTACACCAAATGACTGCTCATGGCTGTGCAAGATGATTAAACTTCGAATAACGGCTCTGCTGGCTTTCTGATGGGATCTTTCGGTGAGGAGCCACTAAGTCCCTCTGCAGTTCTTACTGATGTTTTCTCTGCCCAAAGTCCCAACCATCTGCCGCTACCCCCGGAAGATTTCCATCTCTACGCACCACATGCATCCATAAATCAGTAATAAAAGGGGAAAGATTATGGCGCTTCAGACCGGTGTGCAGGCACACTGCACCCAGCCTGTGAGAAGACAAGCACGCAGTGCCTTCCTGCTCATAATCCTAAATCCCAGCGTCGATGCTCATGCCCAGATACGACCACAAGTGTTTTCAGGAGGAAGGAGAAGAGGCGACGTGTAAATAATAAATAAAGTCACCTGGGTGGGTGTGTGGGCGTGTGTATGCCAGGAAGACACAACATGAGAGCAGGAAGGGGTTCTTCAAACAGGCTTTGATTGAGCTTCAGCTCTCAGAGATGATGGTGCCTCTCCACTTAGCTCGCATATCAGCTTCGGTTAATGCGCGACATTATAATATGCACTCAATATTAATACTAAATTCTGTGCATCTCTAATATAATGATAAATGTTAGTATGCTGATAAAGCAGCGCGCAAACATGCACGCGGTCTCTACTAAGTTTTAATGACGGCAAAGTCGCAGGGACTGCCCACAGATTCAGCCTGTCCCCATACTGTTTATATATAAGTGCATTGTTACATCACTCACAAGTCAACCAGTTCCACCAGTTCAATGGTGGAAACGGTTGCAGAAAGTCTTCTGTGATTCGGGCGTGCAGGCTGAAAGAATATGCATTCTGCTCTTATTTGTGTTTATGAACAGCTCTTAAGAGTAGTGTAAATGAGTCATTCCTTAAGATGCAAAATGTTTGTTGTGATTTACAGTGTAAGTGTGAGAGACATTTTATCTTTAGGTAGCTCCTGCAGCTCCTGCCTGCAGTTAGCAGACTTGCTTTCATAAAGTCTCTTCTGCCAAACAAACCGCCACAGAAGCACCCAGGCTGCTTTCCTGTGCTGCCGTAATGATGAAGGTTTTCATCCTCGTCTAAACACCCTGATTCATTTTATCTTTTGCTTACATTTTTACAGTCTCCGAACACAGAAACACCAAGTGCCACATTTTTAAATTTTACTTCCCATTCCCCCTGCTTTCGGAGACAGTGTTTCGGGAATCACTGATTATACAGCGAAACATTCTTATACATTCAAATATCTTGCATTGAAAGGTAAGATACCTGGTTCCACAATGACCCAGAACCTGGTAAAATGCTTTCTTATCCTCCTGAGACCCCACCATTTCCTTTATGTCCATTGTAGTGGACATTTTGTTTTTGCATATATATTTTCACTGATGTAAGGGAACTGTCACGCCCGGCTCGTCTGATCCTCGTGGGTGCCACGCCCACGTCGTTACCTCGTGTTACTTCCCGATTGTGATCACCTGTGTCCTGTTAGTTTCTGCCTGTTCTATGTATTTCGTCCTAGTCTGAGTGAGTCTTCCCCAGATCAGTCATTGATGCTGTCTGCCGTGTGTTGTCCACCCCAAATAAACCCCGTTTGCGTCGTATTCACGGCTCTCTCTCGCCTGATTCCCTGCTCATTACAGAAACATATTTATTCTTGATGTACACTAAAGAGACATTCTGTTAAATTAAAAACAAATTTGAAAAAAGATGTCTTATTTCCCCCAAAGACATAGACAATCACAATTAACCTAAAACTGAAGGAGGATATACCTGATAGTTGCCAAATCTTCAAACCAGAGCCATTTCACGTTACCCTATGAGGTGTATGGCCTGAAGTCAGGGACTGGATCCTCATAAGGCTTCATTCAAAGACCAAATGCATCACAGCAATGTAACAAGGCTGTCCCATTTCGAAGGCTCCTTCAAATGCAGTCTAGAAATCCGTCTTCCTTTTGCCCATAGGTGGATCCTTCACAACCCAACATGTCGCAAAATTCATTGCACTGACCTTTGAACAAAGGCAGCTCACAAAAGCTACGTTGACTGTGTCCTATCCAGGATGCCTCTCTTGAATTTGGACATCAGTGTATTCAGTTGCAATAGCCTCAACAAAACGTAAAGGTTCCAGAACGTTCATCACCATGGTGGACACTTAAAATGCAAGATTATAGAGGCATAATTAAAGCAGCAATTAGACAGGGGGGGGGGGGGTCTGTCAGTAACTGGGCATTTTTGACACGGGATCTACTTCCAGACTGCTGCTGCTGAGCTGCTGCTGTTGCTAATTGGTCTAAAGCCAAGATTAATCCCCATGTCAGGATGCTGTGGGAAACCTGCCGCGTAACGCTGGGAAATGCCACGCACATGGCCCATTTAATGGGGTGGCAGGGGTCACATGGTCAAAGGAAGAACAGCCAGACTTTTGGGATAATGGATCCAGCGAGAAGACAGGGTAATGATTACACTAACATCTGAACATTAGACAAGCTCTCTACTACTTCTGAGCAAGTGTCAGCTATTCTTGAACAACATAAAATATACAAAATATGCCATGATTTGTAAAAATAGTTTAAAAAAAAAACAAACTCCAATACCAGGACAATTAGGACTTGGATTTCTGAATTTGTTATTACTGTAATGTTAGTAGCTTCAAATTTAATTTAAAAAATTCTATTGATTTTTTAAATTTGGTAAACCTTGGGACATATTAGGAGAACAACGTAAAAAAAATTAAATTAAATTGATGACTGAAATTTAAATTGGACTTTAAATGATCAAATTAGCAAATTGCAATGGAGTAACAATCCAAAACAGTAATAATTACAATTACAAATATGTAAGTATACATCAGACAGATCTTTGTTTTGGTTTATGTACAGTGGACCATCCATCCATCAGAGGACCATCCATCCATGCATCCATCCATCTTCTTTATCTATTAGAAAGAAGATCTCTTGAACATTTCTACTAGTTGAATTATTCATGTGGACATTCATAGAAGCAATTATAGAGCAATACAATGACTGTAACAGTGGTATAAGGCCATATTATTAAATACAAACCACATAATGAGTTTTTTTTGTATATGCAGCCCTGTAGTAATCACTACAGTGCTTTATATGTCTGTATGACTTTGTAAAGGACCGCATTACCCATCAACCCTTCCCAGAGCCAATCAAAATAGAGCTATGCTATGTTATCCTACCAAACTCTAATGAAAATATGTGACCAAATATCTCCTTTGTTCTTTTGTATGAGTGCTAACACATCACATGCCTTAATGCCATTTGGATACTTGTCCTGAATTTCTAAAATAGACATCCAGCCATATGCATTTTGCCAGGTTGCCTTTATAGACAGACTAATAAGAGTAAATACGAAATTATTAAAAGTTTGTACATTATGTCCATGATTAAAATTTTGACATGAACATCGTAGGTGAAGTTTAGCATAATTGCTAGCAGCTGTTCCACCTTATGATTATATAATATAATGTTAATATTTGAAAATGGTCTTCAGCCTGGAACACGTGGATGTGAGATCGGCAAGCCAGGATAGCACGCTGGGAAATATGACTTTTCATATCTAAAATCCCCATGAGCTCTTGTCTTGCAATACAGCTCCTGCAGAAAAAGAATGAGGTGCAGTTTGTGCTGGACATGTGCTGCACCAGCAGAACTCCATGCAGAAATATCACTACAGCCAGTCTGTATCCACCATTAGATTTCAATCCATCACGCTGTATCTGCTCTGCAGGCTGGCCAGCTGCAATTCTTCCACACAACGCGCTGATTTTTTGTTTTTCATCTACAATATAAACATTAAAAATGTCAATACTCTGTTAATAATACATCATGCGCCGATACATGGCGTTCAGCTCTGCCCTGTTCAGAAGGAGCTCAACCCGCATCGCTGTGTCTCATTCCGGCTTATTGAAATGGCAGAGAATGAATCACATTCACACTGTACTCGCAGTAATGGCTGTTATGAATATCGGAACTTCCACCGACGGTTGTATATTGCGAAAGCCGCAGAGATATTAAACAAAGCTCTCTTCTTTTTTTGGGAAGGAACGATGTGATCATTTTTCACCCCTGGAGCTCTAATCTATTTTTCTCAGCACAGAGAGGAGTGTGATAGTGCAGCAGCCTCGCATTGGCCCTGCTTGCAGTCACAACGCATTACCTCCGCATAGGCCGTGTCTTTCATTAACCATTTCGCAAGAATCTTTGCAATCACCATATTTTTTTGTTAGGTATTGTTGTGTTTGTTTTTTTTTTGGGGGGGGGGGGGCCGGGGGGGATCATGTGATCCAATAAAAATACTAGTTATCCCCCGTTTTGGGACGGGTTTCACAAAGCAGGATTTCATTCTTAGTCGGATAACTTCTTGGATTTAAGGTAGTCCGGGCTAAACAGACTTTAACTTCGTTCACTTCCATTTAGCCCAAGGTACCATAAATCTGTCAAGATATCTAGTTTAGCAAGAAATCCTGCTTTTTGGAACGCCTCCCTGTTTGAGACCCGCGTGTGAGCTTCGCCGCTGGTGCCTCGGGCAAACTTCAGAGACTAATTCCACATTGTATTGAACGGTGCATCATGCACTGCACTCTGCATAGTCCTTCTGTTGGGGGGGGGGGCACAGCTAGTTCGCCTGGTTGGTGCCCCCTCACGAGATGGTGCCCTCAGTCCATGTGACTAGACTGTTGACCCACACTGGTTATGCCCATACAGCAGTGACTCGCCATGGCGGATCCTCATTCATGGACCACTCCGGCACCATTAGTCTCACAGACGATCTTGAGGAGGGCGTCTCTCTACTGGGTCTGCATACTAAATTCGGTACAAATCACTGCAGCAACAAGTGCTTTTCGCAGCGATTAATCAAGGCTCGCATAATTAGACTTGTGTAGCAGCACAAGTTATATGTTCCATTCATTTATTTTCCACTGCAGACAAATAATCCAGTGTCTGCTTTAATTTGAGACAGATTTAAGA
Source organism: Brevimyrus niger (assembly GCA_015164015.2). Classification (NCBI taxonomy): domain Eukaryota; kingdom Metazoa; phylum Chordata; class Actinopteri; order Osteoglossiformes; family Mormyridae; genus Brevimyrus; species Brevimyrus niger. The sequence continues at coordinate 20,651,406 of JAABNY020000032.1, forward strand.
ACCGCTGTCTGAAGTGGCAACTCAGTGTGATTCGTGTGACCGCTGCCCTTTCATGTTTCGAACCAACAAGCCTAACAGAGTGATTCGCTATGATAGAAATTGATTAGCCCCTCCCTTCTGCCCCCCCCCCCCCGGACTCATATCCTGTGATTTTACCTTGAAGCATTAGCTTCGATGAAGGAGAATTTCTGGGTAATCATAGAGGACCAAAGTTCAAGCTCAAAACAAGAGAAGAAAATAGGGGAAAAAACCCATTTCTACTTGAAAGAATTGGCTACTTGCTACAAGACTGATGGTGAGGCAGGTGCTACGCGCAGCTCAGCTTCCCAGAAACGCACTTCAGCTCTAAGCAAATGGCTCAGTCCATTTCAGAAAACAAAAAGACCTCCAAGACTTGTTGCAAATAAAGTTTCTGTCTTGAAAGAGAAAATCTTCACCTAGCCAAGGGGTGAAATGTTAGCTGCATCTGAACAGTGGATAGAAATGTGCCAACTTGCTCGGTTTTGCTCGGGTAAACCCCTCTGTTTACAGAAAACGTGCAATTTTATCAAGCTTTCTGAACACAAGGCGGAGCAGAAACATGGGCGCAGGGTAGAAAAGGTCGACACTTCTCATATCTTTTTACCCTGCGAGCCAGTTTGGAGCTGTCGATGCGTGTATTAAAGCTGGAGGCATGGCTGTACCCTAAAGCTACGCGGCATGATGTCTGACACAGTCACATGATGCCCTAGCTGAGAGAAGTGTGTTAAGGGCACTGAGCAACCAGAGGCTCAACACGCAGCTGACTGCACTGGTGTTTGAGAGGAAGAAAAGCAGAAAGCACACAGGCGACTGACAGGGTCTGTATCATCATTGTCTTCATCATAATCGCCAGCATCATCACCACCCATCAACATATCATCTTCATCATCGTAATCATTACCACCAACATCATTGTAGTCATCGTTTTCATCATCACTGCCATCATCACTGTCGTCGCTACCACCATCTTTCCCATTATCGCCACCATTGTCATCATCCATGCCGTTGTCATCATCACTGTCATTATCTTCATCATCATCATCACCACCGCCGCCGCTATCGTAGTCATCATAACTGTCATCATTATCATCATCAACATCATCACCAAAATAATCATCACTGCGACCACCATAATCATCATCATCTTCGTCATCATCCGGGTTGAGGTCGGCTTAAAATCACAGCCATGTAGAAGGCACCTCCAGACACTCAAGGTGGTTGGCCCTGATACAAATGACACCGACTGAATTTGGTCTGCATGTGACCCAAAAAAGAAATGGCTGGAGGCCTGGTGGAATCTCTGGGAGCTGGAATAATCAGTGATAGGATAGCTGCAACCACGGCATCCAGTGCCAAATGTCAACACAGCCGGCCGCGCACGCACACTCCGGCAGCGCGGGTATGTCACACGGCGCCATCGTTACTCTACCCCATGGATGCTGGCACTTGGGAACGTGCCGGAATTTCTGTGTGAGCTCTGGTGGATTTACAGACGAGGCACCTGAGCCAGCTATATGCAGAACGCAGAGCAGCGCACGAAAAGTCAAATTAAACAAAAGTTTAACAGTTTATTTTTGATTGCAGATGGAGATCAAGAGGAAACGAAGGGAGGTAGCGCCCGGCTCAGGGGAGAACTCGCAGAACCAGCACTGACATGTTCAGGAATAATATTAAAAGCGGCGGTCGGCCCGTGTGTTTTGTGAGATCTCATTCTCATTCAGAGGAAAACAGGCTCTGCAGTGGGAGGAAAGTTCTTCATCTCGGGGCTGGTTCAAGGTTCGCTGCCACTGATGACAACTGATGACAACTGATGACAGTCCCCCATAGAGAGCAAAGCACTTGCACAGCGTCTGGAAACACAGCAGCACAGGGCTCTAAAACAAAGGAACAGAAGCATCCGCAATTACACACAGTGAAAACACACGTGAGCGAAGGTGCTGTTACACAAGACTGATCTGCCAGAACAATAACCAAGTATGATTTATTGTGATGAATAGTAAGGAAGCTGCAAGTTACTGCAACCACTTCTTTAATATAAATCACTGTTTTTGGTGGGTTCTGACGCGCTCAGTGTCACTGCTCCGGGACACTCTCCTACCCAGTCACTCTGTAACACTGTTGACAGAGACAGGTACCCGTGTAATATGAGTGCTCACCACTCAATATTATTATCATATCTGGGGGTTGTTGCATTTGCCTTGAAATCGCCCAGGGCATTGTGGGCCTTGGCTTGGCGAATGGGTGTAAATATAAATCGCCACTCACGGAATCTGCCACTGCAAACTGCAGAAGCAGCTGCTGATTATGGGGATCGATATTCACCATAAATTATACACGTCCTATTAAAAAATAACAATAATAAAAATAAATCAAGAGGCAGATTTTGTTGTTGTCATGTGAACATTACGAGTGCTGGTAAGTGTTGCATTCAACTGAAATATACATGGCGTGGAAGGCCTGCTGAGGGCCCTTCCGTGAGATCTTTTCAGATTAATGTGATGTGTGCTTAGAGAAAGACAAAAAAAGATCGATTGCCCCTGAGGAGTTGAGTAACTAATTCTCAAGGTTTGGGAGACAAGCCATGCTTTATCAAAGCTCAAGAATTCTTTATTGCCAACACATCCATGTAGTGTATTACAAATATGCAGTGTATTGAAATACTGTCTCCCTTGGGCCACCTATGGTGCTACACATAAATACAAATCCAATAAACAGATGTTTAACATCAGCAAGTTCAACACAAAGCAATACAGCAAATATAAACAGATCTTACGACCAAGATGTAAATTGTAAACAGGATAACAATATTCTCATTGCCCTTTTGCACACATGGTGTAAGTCCACAAATATGCCTGTACTGCGCTTTTCCACTGGCACCAGGACCCATGTCACACCCTCGTTCCAGGAAGGAGGCAGACCCAGAAATGCAGGAGCCGGGTTTATTGAAATGACTCCAAGCCGAGTACAAA
>JAABNY020000032.1:20657847-20679633 GCA_015164015.2 Brevimyrus niger
GGTACCGAGGCTTTGTTCTCTGGTTACTTTCCGAAAAAAAAAACTAATGCTGGGTGGGTTGGTGTGGGTGGGGGGGGGGGGGGGCGACTAATATTCCTTTCATCTACATACAAAGCATACACCTACACCTACAACAATGAGTGCATCACCCCACGGCACCATATTCACTATTACTATCACTATCACACAGGCAGCCAGCCTCATGCCATCCTTTCCAGAGTGGTAGTGGAATTACTGATCACTGCATGGTGTTGAAATACCAACAACAGATGGCTCAAAAAAGAAAATATGCGAATGTCAAAGGACAGATTCATATCCAAATGAAAATCTGTGGCAATATTTAAGGATTCCTGCCCTCCAATAAGTCCCGTCCAACTTAAAATTGCTTACAAAATTTTACCTGGAATTAGACATCATTTAAACTTACTTAGGTGATCAAAACCATTTTTGGTAAAATTTTTGTTATGTTTACATTAGCTGTTGTTTTCGCTTTGCCTTAACCAATGGCCAGATGGTAACATCGTAACATTTATTAACACATAGGTGAGCTAATTTATATACCAGATAGCAAGTTTAAGTGAGAAATCAGATAATCCAATGTAATTGTAAATGCATCTGTTTCATTGTGTGCCTTTAAGATAATAAGATGGTGGTAGATTTGCACCTTTTGCTCTTTACAAAACAGACAGGAAGCACTTCCCAGTGTTTTTTTTCCCTCTCGTCTCTCAATGAGATTTGTACCCATCAACATCCAGATTGGATTTAGTATGAATCACCCGGCTAGGCAGCGCAGATTCTCCACACCTGTAAAAACCCGCTAATTTTTTTCATGACACCTTTCTCCTCCTCAGATGTCTTCCTGCACGTTTGAGGCAATTGTGTGAGGGAAAAAACTGGTTCTTTGTTTCACGGCATAAGTGTGCGAAGGCACTTGAATGGCGTTATACTCACTCAGGCCGTAATTAACACGCATCTGTCTTCTCACGTGCGTGCTCGTGTCTCCGGCTCTCTGCCCACACCTTGACGCCCGCTAGGTGTCCCCTAGGCACCGGCATAATGCAGAGCCTACACTCCACTTCTACCTCCCGCTCTTTTTCAGCTATGACACCATTTAACTCTGTCATATCGATGTCACCAGTGTGGTTGCCTTGCTTATCGTTACCCCCCCCCCCCCCATATAATTAGCTGCTGGGCTGCATTTCGGTGCCAGGCTGACATTGAGTGCTCATTTTTAATTAAAGAAAAGCCATTGGAAACGCTGGAGAGATCTCTGCAAAGCAGCAGCACACTAAGGTTGAATATTAGCCTCAGCCAACGGTCAGCTCTGGTCAGGCTTTGATCATACGTCCGCCACTCCTGCTGCCTCCTGCTGTGTAAGCTGCCACATTTTAATTTTGCTTTGGGAATATAATGTTCCGATAATCAGTCAGGTGAGCCATCATTGAAGCATTTGGTTCAGAGATTCGCACAGCGTGTACAGAACACCTAACACGCACGACACATTGACAAAATTTAACATAAATGTTAAATGAGCAAGAATGGGTTATAAAAGAGATATATGGAGTGAAAGAGATTGTAATGGAGGAGTAATACATGACGAGTGTGACTTTAAAGATGGAGGTTTCCCAGGCAGACTCTGAGTAGTGATGTAGTAAGTACTGCAGGGGCATCCCTAAAGTGCATCGGGGTCCCCAGACCTACAGAGAGCCGTCAGATACTCCAGCGAGTAATGCTGACAGCAGCAGCGTCACGAATAAACTCCTTCAAAGACAAGTGTGTGCAGAAGAGTCGATGCTCTGAACCCGGTCCAGTGTGTTGGTTTGGTGGCCGTGGGATGTGATTGAGAAGGGAAGGCAGACTGTTGCCAGGACTGTTCAGCCCCCGGAAGCTTCAGCATCGCCACACACCTCGCGATTCACTGCCTTATTGTGTAGAGAACATTGTGTAGGCTTTAACTAGACAGCCGGGTCACAACAGACCCTATCTGGACTATCAGCAGTGGGCTTGTTGGAAGAATTACCCAAAACGCGAGCTGGAAGCAACACTTATCTCAAACCCATAATGGACATAATCAGTTCTATGCAAATATGAGAATCTCTCAAAAGATTAAAAATGGCCAACATACTGTACAAAAAAAGTACCAAAAGCAACATTTAATCATCGACAGTAATTACCCTGGAAAAATATTCAAGTGATTGTGTAACACAGTTTTACATATAAAATCCCCCTTGAGAGAGGTGTTTCTATTCAGTCTGGGTTAATTTAGAATATAATAAAAATCTATTACTGTTGTCTTTACCCTTGGCTCAAAGGTGTTATTTCATGCCTGTTCAAGCCAAGAATGAATTACTGGTCCCATTGATTTCATCCCTACTAACAACAATCATTACTACTCATCATTTTTAAATATGTGGATTAAATGTATATTCTTGAGATGATCTAAATCCTTGCTTCCTATTTGAGGAATCTCTTTGTTGATATTGTAGTTCCATTTGTTAATACCCTTTATTCTCCTTTTCATTAGCAGCTCAGAGGGCAGCGCAGTGGCCTCACACTGTGTGTGTGTGTGTGTGTGTGTGTTTTGACATGTTTTGACATTATGCAGATCATTTTTCAGTTCAACACAAAGATCTGTGAATGCAATCAAAAGGGTAAAAAGTCTCTAAAGTCTATAAATGCCAAAAGTATCATATTTTGTTTGGTTACTTATGATTAAGGTGTGGGCTGGGTAGGGGTTAAGGGTGGTATGCTGTGGTTAGAGTTTTCCCCATAGAAATGAATGGAGAGCCCCCACAAAGATATAATTAAAAATCTGTCTTTGTGTCTGTGTCTTATGTGTGTGAGTTTGTGCATGTGATCGTACGCCCTGGGATGGACAGGTACCTCATCAGGGGTGTCCGCTGCTTCCAGAATTAAAAAGATGCTTTATTTGCCATTTGTACAAGAAAAAGGTACCTCACACTGTGCTTTAACACATCCCAGCTTGTTCTCCTTTTTTAAAGGGACACACATGAAGAAGTGAGAGTGAAGCTTGGGGTCTGAGCCCCAGGATCAGCCACCCATCCAGCAGAGCTGGACCATTTTTGGGGGGGTGCATATCTATTCTACTGAGCACAGGATTCAAACCAGCAACCTTCTGATAACACACCGTGACCTACTGAACCATACAGCACCTCCTACAATAAATTTCAGACTCACCACAAGCCTGGACTGGATAAGCGGTTGCAGATAATAGATGGATGTAGCACAGATGTGCACCGCCCAAAATATACCAGTCATTTTAATAATGGTTACCAAGAAGTAACAGAAGGGAAAAGAGCTGGCTGCATATTTGCAGGAAAAAAATAAAGATGTCACCCATTGTTGGAAAAAGGATAGAACGACACTCTAAATAACATGTAGTTGTAGACAAACAGAAACAATCATAGAAACTTGGGCAAACAACATTTTCTCTAGCATGCTGTTTTAAGATGAAATGGATACTCCCTTTCTCAGAAGGAAACATGTGATTTTATCCTGCCCTGGACGTTCCCTTTTGCCATTTGACAATAGACAATAGAATAGTGTTCAGCGCCCACTTGGTTCTTCATTATTATGGATAGAGTTCAAGCTGAGAGTCACAGCTAATGCATTCAGATTAGTGTCATTGCAGATGCCACTGAGGGTGTCGCTCTCCAGATAAAGTAATATGTAAAAAAGGACATGTTCCATAATGCAATAAATATGCAAGACTAATTTTATGAACTTTTTCATTTCCTTGAGCTACCTTTAGTCCCCTGACACTGGACTTGAGTCTCTCAGCATTTCCTAACTGACCTATTATTCATTCTCTTGTACTTACAAGTGAAAAAAATAAAATAAAAAAACTCCTTCGGTGAACAGCCCTCAATCTCAAAGCCATTATACGGAATCCCACTGGATTAAAAAAAAACAACACAAGTATCATCTAGGGGTCAATCCAATGATTTTATCCCTGTGAAAACACCTTGAATTGCCTTCACCAGGTAGCTGTGTTTGTACGTGTCCTGCTTTCTTTTCTCTTAGGTACTAAATGTGATTCTTCACAGAGACCCACATCCAGCACTCATTACATCTCACAAGCTACATTTTGCAGGAATTTATGTGGATGTCTTCCGTGTTTCTGAAAATCATGTCATCATTAAATCTATATAAAAATACAGCAAACAGTAAGTAAATAAACATACAGAACCTTCTGCTGTGTTCTAAAAGGTAAGAACTTTTTTTTCTGAAACCAGTCATTCTTTTTTCCTGCGTCCTGTTGTATTGCATGCAAATACATATGAATGATGACAGTGAGACTTTTTAACACTGACCTAAAGCTAAATAATTATCTCCCAAACCTGCACCACAAATACATGTACACCTGTACTGTAGTTTTATTTAACCAAATTTAGTGTTACTCTGCCTGTACTGCTGTCATTCTACCTATACTACAGCTACTACACCTGTACTAGTATTTTAACACCTACCAAGTGTTACCCTGTCTGTACTGCTGTCATTCCAACTACAGTATACTACAGCTACTACACCTCTACTAGTATTTTAACACCTACCAAGTGTTGCCCTGCCTGTACTGCTCTCATCCCAGGTATACTACAGCTACTACACCTGCACTAGTAATTTAATACTTACACAAGTATTTTAACACCTACCAAGCGTTGCCCTGCTTGTATTGCTTGTAAGCGTTGCAGTCATTCTACCTATGGTATAGCTACTACATCTGTACTACTGTTTTAATGTTTTAGTGTTGCCCTGCCTGTACTGTTGTCATTCCATCTATACTATTTCTACTCCACACGTACTAGTGTTTAACACCTACACAAGTGTTACCCTGCTCATACTGCAATCATTCCAACTATGCTATTTCTACTTAACATGTACTGGTGTTACTCCTGTTATGCTTGCGTTACTGTGGCAGTCCTACTTTCATTTCAATGTTTTCTATATATTTTTTTAGAATACAGAACAAATGTTAGTCTTCTGCAAAGGTGACCCTCCCAATTTCAGTCACAAGTTGCAAAACAATCCTTATTTTGTTACATATTTTCTGTCACGACCAGAAATGTTTATATTCACTGCTTTGTAACATGCAGTTGACGTCTTGCTGAAATTGTCAGGGTCAGCCTCTGTGTCTCACTCTGTGTTCCTTCCCCGTTTGGCCAGCAGATGTTGCTGGTCATCCCGTTCTTTGTGTTCTTTCTTTGTTCTCCTCTGTTGTTTTTCTGGCCCTGTGGCTCAATGTGTTGAGTCTGTAGCTTTCTATATACCTTCTGTCCTGTGTTGAATCCCACCTCCTCTGTTTTTGTATTTTTGATCCCTAATGTTTCATTTGAGTTTCTCTTGTTCTTGTGCCTGATTTTGTAGTTGGTTTCTGTTTTATTCCTTGTGCCCCTGCTTGTGTCTTTACCTGTTTAACTCCTAGTGTTGGTTTCTGTTTCTCTGTTTCTTTGGTTAGTTCTTAGTTTCCCTGTCTTGCTCTTTTTGTGTTCATTGGGGCAATGGGTGGTGCAGGAGTTAGTGCTACCATTTGGCAACTGGTTGGCACCTTGCATGGCAGCCTCTGCCACTGGTGTATTAATGCGGATGGGTAAATGTGAGGCATGAGTTGTAAAGCACTTTGAGTACTTGTAGGAGTAGAAAAGCACTATATAAAATGCAGTCCATTTACCATTAGTTTCACCTGTGCCCTGGTTTCTGTTAATCATTCTGTTTCTTTGGTTAGTTCTTAGTTTACCTGTCTTGTTCCTTTTGAGTTCATTAGTTTTTACACGTGCCCTGTTTCCCTGGTTTTCTGTTAATTAGTTTCACCTGTTCAGTGTTAGTCATTACCCAGTTTGTTTTTTGTATTTAAGTCCCTGTCATTGTTCTGTTCCTTAGTGGTTCGTTGAATGTATTTGGTTACTTGTATTAGTCTTGCTTGTATTTGGTTATTATTACGTTAGATATATATTATCTGTGTTAGTTCTGTGTCCGGTTTCTGTTTTTTAGTCTTAGTTTATCCGCTTTACTTTTGACCCCCTGAGGTCCTTTGTTTTGTTTGTCCTTTCTTGTATTTTTTTTTTTAGTTCAGCTTAATAAACCCCATTTTGTGTTCCTGGAGCCGCAAGTGGGTCGTCCACCTTTCTATGCCTGCCATGCCTCGTTCCCGCACCCCTGACAAAAACATTAAAGGCTAAGAGTGTGATTATTGGTTAATATCTGGTAAAAAAAATTAGCTGCACCTTTATAATGCATATATAGAACATTCATAAGCAGCATGTAAGCATATCTTAACATACCTTAACAGTTGTGATAGACATTGTTAAAAACTTTAGATAATTATATCATTATGTTTTTTTATCGTCCAGTGTTTATTAATGTCATAAATGCATTATGAATGTTATTAATGTAATGAATGCATCATTAGCATAAGTATATAAGAAATTTGCAAACGAGAGGATGCCATTTAGCCCATCAAGCTCGTTTGTGAAGAATATAACTCTAATAGCTCAGAGTAGTCTTAGCTAACTGATTTAAAGGAACCCAGGGTTTTAGCTTGCACTAGACTAGCAAGAAGACTATTCCATACTCTACACGCTGTGTAAAGAAATGCTTTCTCAGATACCGTTTAAAATGTTCTTCTGTTAATTTCCACATATGGTCACAAATTCTTGGTTTTTGAACTAATATCAAAATAACTATTTGGTTGAACAGCATCCAGACCTGTTAGAATCTTATATGCCTGGATCATGTCACCCCTTAGTCTCCTTTGCTCTAGGCTAATCTCTTCTCTCCTCATAAAGCATAATGAATGCATTATAAAGGTTGAACAATCTACGAGTACATTATAAAGGCATTATGAAATTGCAGTTAAAGTAAAGCTTTACCTAATATTTCAAGGCTGGGCCCACAATGTTAAGGATGCTTCATTTCAGAGTGTCATGTATGAGATTGATGAAGCAGTTATCTTTCTGAACTGAAGAAATAATGTTTGAAAAGCAGTGTTTTGTGTATCATAAAATTATATGCCAAAGCATGAATTTTAATATAACAGCCAAGCTGATTACTGAACTATCAGAAATATCATAAGAGAGCAATGATAATGAGGCCACAGCAGTACTAGAGAGACTCATACTCAATTTTCTAGTATAAACCCGTTTGTTAAGAATTTCTCCTGTGGTTTAAGGGGTCATTTTAAAATGGGTGTTGCCTCTTCAGTCATGGTGGGGGGACACATTGGGTAGGAATGGTTTAAAAAAAAATGGCAGGTCAGGATTCTGACATCATATTACCTGGGGGGTAAAGTGTGGAGAGAATTGCCTGATGGTGTCTTATCTGTACCACGAGACAGGAGTCGCTTTTGCTCCAGCTCCATCATCACTTTTCGCTGATTGCAGTTTTATACCAGCTGCTGTTCTGCTCTGTGCTGAGCCCATGGAGCTTGCTCGGGTCCCTTGAAGGTTGGGCAGGGTGCCCTTTCACAGCTCTCCTGTAAGAATTGGAGCTCTCACTGTCCATCCTTCAGAAACCTGCTCGCACTTGATCCTGTCTGCAGGGAATACTTATATTGTACTCCGCCATTAGCTACACATACAAGGAATCATATCCTTTCCCTGTGAAGCTGACACAACTGTAATCCAATCTTTCTTACTCCAACTTTCCTGGGAAAAGCGTTGCATCTTGTAAAAGTGTGACGCAGGGTGTGCATTCAGTGCTGTGTAGGCGTTAGGATTCTTGTTTCTGTTTTAGCATTTCTGCATTTGCCTACGTGTGGCTGGAGTGGTAAGGGGAAGGGCCAAAGCGAACCCACAGTAGCCTGACTACACCACCCCAGGTCCTACTGCCCAGGGGCACCGACTAAATCCTCACTAGGGGAGAAAAATTAATAATCTCCCCTACCCAGATCCAATTAGGCGATGTGAATTCCATGAAAAGGATAAGTGCTGCGGGGGGTCAAGAAAACAACCCACTGCTGACCACAACAGCCAGAAAAATTTGAGGAGGTTACACATTTATTCAATTCATAACAGCAGCCTCAGAAACTAGGAACAGTAAACATAGTGACAATAACCATGCAACAATTACACATTGAATCACAGTCCCGAAATATCACACCGCCCAGCATTTACAATAAAACAAAACAAAAAAACACAGGAAATCACATTAAAGAACTACAAAACAAAAACACCAACTCCTATAATCGGGAGACAGACAAGACAGCAGCCCGACCCACTGCGTGCCATGAAAGGGGGAGGATACCTAAAAATAGAACAAAATCCAAACAAACAATCAAGCCTACTGTCATAGCTCCACGTCATTACAACTCCTGTCGATCTTGTACTTACCAAAACTTGTACCTACCTTTTAGCCAGCCATATCAAAAGCACCAGGCTAACACACCTTACCCACGGTCCACTACAAACATACCAAAGAACACAGAGATTAATGCTCAGAACCCCAGACTAAATGTAACACTGCACAGCAAATGCCTACCAGTAACGTTGATTGGACAGGGAGGTGGCATTCACCAGACGCAGACAGTACCAGTGGACTAAGGCAGCGTTAACCACTGCGCTTAGAGTCAATATGATAACTGCACAGGACCCAGCATAAATGCCGCGTCCTACCTATAAACCCATCCCCGGGGCATCCTAACTCCGATTGACTCCAACTACTTGCCACCACCCCACCCCCTCTCCACATCCAAGTCACCAAAGGCTAGCCAGCACATGACCGCACTTGGTCCAACTGTTCCAGTTACAATCTACCCCCACACCCTTCATCGTCGCCCCGACTGCCTAGGGGTACGGCACTGCCCACGACCTAATGTAAGCTCACTGCCTGAAACCTCAGTCCCTAGAGTTCTGCAGCCACTGTATTCAAATTCTGTGCCACCCGAGGAAGATGGTGGACGTTAGAGTGCTGCCCCGCTGTACTTCGGGTTGTCCTTCTCACCACAACCTCATGGTCAGATTGGTGCTCAACTGGCTCTGCAGTTGGCAGAACCCCTATGGCCACCCCCGGTGATAGAGGTGTAACAAAGGTCGAAGGTAAGGGGTGTTCCAGTACTAGATCAATCAGCCTTGGGGCAGAAGCCATAGCCACTGTAGAAGGAGGATGCATGGGCAAGGGTGAACCAAAACCCGCCACTGACTGATGCAGATGGCAAGCACCAGTCACCTCCACCCACACCCCTTCAATTGGCTACTCTTTTTGAACTGGCTCAGGGTGAGGGGGATACTCATCTTGGATATCTTTACTAGGCTCCACCCCCTGTCTGGCCTTCAGCATTGCACGATGTACGTGTCGAATTTTGCGTAAACTATTCACAGGCGCAATAGTATAAACGACCCCACCACTTTCGGGTGCCCATAGTACCCGATATATGGTGGAACTCCAAAGGTCATGGATTTTATGGCGTCCCTTCACCCCATGGGCTCATAGGTACACCAGCTGGCCTTCTGATAGAAGATCTTCCCTCACACCATGATCGTGGCGCTCCTTCTGGTGGGCCGCTGCAATGGATAAGTGCTCCTTAGCCTTGACGAAAGCTACCTGAAGCTGGCCCTGATACTCCTGAACTCAATCATGTATGGTGCCCGCCTCTGGTTCCCGCACCCTCCCCAGCAAAAAGTCAACTAGCAACTGAGGATCCCTACCAAACATTAGGAAAAAAGGAGAATCTCCTGTTGATTGATGTGGGGTGGTATTATAACAAAAAACCAGCTGAGGCAGACAGGAAGCCCAATCTGTCTTTCTAGTATCTGGCAGAGTGGGCTACAGATTGGGCATGGTTGAACCGTTCACACTGCCTATTGCCAGCCGGGTGATATGGTGTAGTACGGGACTTAATCACTCCATATAAAACACAAAGCTGGTGGATCAGGGATCCTTCAAAACTGCGCCCCTGGTCAGTCTGAAGGAGACTTGGTACACCAAATTTAAAAAAACACTCATTCACTAAGACTTGAGCCACCGTAGAGGCACGCTGATCTCGGGTTGGTACTACCAATGTTTTCCTGGATGAAAACATCTGTAAGGACCAGGACATTTTCCACCCCATTTCGGGAGGGTTCCAGGACTGTAAAATCAACAGCCAGAATCTCGTTTGGTCGCGAAGCCAACCCATGCCCCATATAGCTTACAGTCCCCAAGCCAGAATCCTTAGCACACTTGACAACAGCTGCATTGCTGACACCATTGCTTTACCTCTCCTGTCATACCTGGCCAAAACCACCGCTGACGAACCAGCTCCAGCGTTTGCTCCACTCCCTGATGTCCATGATTTTGATGGAGTTGAGTCATTACTTCGGGCCGCAATACAGTCGGCACCACGAGTTGAAGAATCCCCCCCCCCATCTGAGCGATAGATCCTCCGATACAGCAACCCATCTTTGTCCACTAAGTGGTGCCACTGCTGCAAAAGGGCCAATGAAGTGGCAGACAACTGTTGACACTCGATGGCTTTAGGTCGTTGCCCCTGCATCCAAAACTGAAGAACTGCATTAATATTAGGGTCCGCTGTCTGTAAAGCGCATGTGAGAAGGAAAAACAGGGACAACCATGTGACTGGACTGCGTGGGTTGCTGTAAGAAGGCCACCGTGTGCAGTGAAGCCGGCAAACCAGTGCCCCGCGCCACTACAACTTGTTCTTCAGCACATCCCCGTGAATGCTGTCTGGAAAGGGCATCTGCATCTTTAATATTTCTGCCTGACTGGTAACAAATCTCATAGTCAAACAAGGAAAGTTGAGCCGCCCACCGCTGTTCTGTAGCCCCCAACCTCACAGTAGCCAAATGGCTAAGGGGGTTGTTATCTGTGTAAATGATACACTTATTCCAAAGCAAATACTCGAGGAATTTTTCAGCAACCGCCCACTTAAGTGCGGGAAACTGCAATTTCATGGAGCTGTAGTTTGACATATTCCTTTCAGGGGGCCACAAACCCCGACTAGCAAATGCTATAGGCCTAACCTGCCCCAGCTGCTCCTGAGATAGGACCACACCCAGACCACCAAAGCTGGCGTCTACCTCCAAGATGAAGGGCAAGGAAAAGTTAGCATACGCCAGTACGGGGCAGTAGTCAACTTAGCCTTAAGGCCCTCAAAACTCCTATCACATTCCTCACTCCAACAAAGGGAAAAATCTTGCCCCGACCCCTTCCTGCACTTTGTCCCTGCCAATTCTGCCACCAACCGATGCAGAGATGCTGCCGATTTTGCAAAGCCCTCCACAAACTGGCAGTGATAGCTGGCGAACCCGAGGAAGGACTAGAGCTCTGACACTTGGCCGGGCCCGCGCCAGTTTGCCACAGCCTCAATCTTCTTGGGGTCCATAGAAACCCCAGCCCCCGAGATGACATAGCCCAGGTAATTAACTGCTGGTTTACAGAATGCACACTTTTCTAGCTTCGCCTTTAAACCTTCCCTCTGTAGTCGCTGCAACACCACTTCAAGACATTCTAAATGCTGAGAAATGGTAGACAAAAAGATGACCATGTCATCAAGGTACAAAAGCAGTGACTGAGAGTTCTGATCCCCAAAAAGCCTTTGCATGAGTCGCTGAAAGGTACTTGGAGCATTGCACAGTCCAAATGGCATGCGGTTGTACTCGAAGAGCCCAAAGGGCGTGCAAAAAGCAGTTTTCGGCCTGTCTCTCTCTAAAACTGGAACCTGGTTATATCCACTAGCCAGGTCCATGGTGGAAAACAGAAAGGCCCCTGATAATGCATCCAAAGGCTCCGCAATCCGAGGAAGAGGGAACGCATTCTTACGAGTCTTTGCATTTAATTGCTGATAGTCCACGCATAAGCGAAGGCCGCCATCCTTCTTCCGAACCAAAACAATAGGGGAAACATAGGGGCTACAACTCTCTCCAATGACCTGTGCCTCAAGTAATTGGTTAATATGTGATTTAACAACATCGTACTCAGAGGGGAGCTGTTGCATATACCGCTGCCTAACTGGAATCTCATCCGTTACAGGGATCTTATGAGAAATTGGTACAACCCAAGCCCCCCTCATGAGCAGAGAAAACATCTCGATACCTTATCAGTAAAGATGTAACCCGTTCCTTATCTATATCAGTAAGAGTGGCTAAATCAGAGACTCAATCTGACTCAGCATCGAGATTCACTCAGGCTGAGTAGATTCAACAGCTTTCACCGCCCGGACTTCAGCCACTCCTGTTGGCAGACTCACCACGTCCACTGGACTCAGAACAGTGCGAGGATACAACAGAACATCTGCATTTCCAACGGTAGCAACTGTCTCCCTGGAGACCCGCACCAATGCCAGAGAGGTCAACAACCCGGCTTGCAACTCAACAGCAGAAGGTTTAAACAGAGCAGGGGCATCAGCACATTGGTAAGGGCAAGTTGCAGCAACAAACTTAGTAACCCCCCCCCGGGATACGAGCAGCCTGTCCCCTATGTAACTTCACCCTAGACCCAGTCTGAGACCAAGGGACTGAATTGTGACACTGCTGTAAAGCTTCAAAAATGGGACTTGGAGCTTGAGACACTGTGGGCAACTAAAACAAAGCAGGTCCATGCTGGCCAAACAACGACTCATAGCACTTGCTGAATATATTCATGCCCAAGACACCAGGCACCTTAGGGTTGCCTGGAGTATCCTTGACAACAAAAACCCCACAGCCCGATATATGTTTCCCACAAAGGGAGACATCAAGTTCGAGGTAACCTACATAAGGAATGGCCAGGCCATTAGCCGCTCGAAGCTGCAGCCACTGACAAGTCTGTAAATGATCATGGCCCCATGGTTTAAAATGCTGCAGGAAAAAAACTCTCTGCAATGGTGGACACCATAGACCCCATATCTACCAAGCAAGGTACACTAACCCCCCAAATGGTCACATTACGGTGAGGACAGGAGGACATAAGTTTAGATGCTGTACTTCCTCCATCCAAACCAAACTCTGAGCCCATCACTGCCCCATCTGAACTGGCTCCGCGATTCAGTAGGCATTAGTTTTTCGACCCCTGAGTGGAACTAGGGGGCCAATTAGCTTCACCTGAAGATGGTACGACAGAAGCTGAACAAGGCCGGACTGGAACTTGTTCGCTGTCACATTCACCTCCTACATATCACAGTGCCGTCACACAATGACCTACCACGCCTCTGTCCTTCCTGCAATGAGGCAATACTCTGTGTCAACTGCATGAGCTGGTCCTCAGTAAACAGTACACATCGTAACAATAACCAAACAAGAATTACACATTGAATCACAGTCCCCAAATATCACACCGCTCAGCGTTTACAATAAAACCAAACACACAGCAAAAAGAAAAACCAAAACTAAAAAACACAGGAAATCACATTAAAGCACTACAAAACTAAGAAAAATCAAACCAAAAACAAGACCCACCCCATAAACCTGCAAACCACGCAAATGCTAGACCCGGGGCTTATATGCACACATACAAACCCGAATCAGACAAAAGTACAAAACAAAAACACCATCTCCTATAATCAGAAGACAGACAAGACAGCAGCCCAACCCACTGCATGCTATGAAAGGGGGAGGATACCTAAAGATAGAACAAAATCCAAACAAACAATCAAGCCTACCATCGTAGCTCCACATCATTACAACTCTGATTGATCTTGTACTTACCGAAACTTTGTTATGGTTGGCTACCGCTTAGCCAGACATAACAAAAGCACCAGGCTAACACACCTTACCCACGGTCCACTACAAACGTACCAAAGAACACAGGGATTAACGTGCAGAACCCAAGACTAAATGTAACACTGCACGGCAAATGCCTACAAGTAACATCAATTGGAGAGGGAGGCGGCATTCAGCAGACGCAGGCAGGACCAGCGGACAGACGCAGCGTCAACGACTGCGCTCAGAGTCAATACGATAACTGCACTGGACCCAGCGTAAACGCCGCGTCCTACCGATAAACCCATCCCCGGGGCATCTAATTAACTTATTACTTGCCATTTTCCCTTCTAATTAACTGATTACTTCCCACCCCCCCCACATCCAAGTCACCAGAGGCTAGCCAGCACGTGACCACACTTAGTCCAGGTGCTCCAGTTACACACGTATAAAACAGCGTAAATGTAGACAGAGGACATTGATGGTTTGTTTGATGTTCTAGTTCTCTGAATCGGCACCCACATCTGTTGCTCTTTTAATACCACTGCATTTACATTATTCCTAATCTGAGGAATATCTAGGCTATTTATATATCTTGCTAAGCTGCTCTTAATTTCTGTTTAGCATATATAGCAATGCTTCTCGCTGTTTAGGTCCTGAGAGCATTTTCAATGGGTCATGGAGTCACCAACCCCCCGGCCACTAGCAACGGACACATTTGGGTCATGCTTTACTGATTGAGGAAACGTGTGGCACCCGAGGCTCGATCAGCTGAACTTGCTGTGCAGAATTTACCAAAGAGCCAAAATTAGCCGCACTAATGTTTAGCCGAGTGCTTGACAGCATGTACTACATGTTTGCAATATGCTATTTTCCTCGCATGTACGTCGCTTTGGACAAAAGGGTCTGCTAAACGCGTATGTAAATGTAAATACCACAAGACACCTTCAGAGGTCTTGCTGAATTTGTGTCTTTGTGGGTCCCAGCTTATTAGCTGGTGGCCATGATGTTTTAGCTCTTCCGTATATATAAATATAAATACCATACTCATACTGTATACACCAAATGCATACTGTGTAGTATATAGTATACTCAAATACTTTAGGGGCATATTCTGTAGTATATATTACTATATACTATATACTGATATACTCCGTACTGCTACCACATTTTTTGGAGTAGAAAAGACTCCATTAGTCTAAATGCCTCGGAAGGCCTGCACCTATCTGGGGGGTTTGTAGGGGGTGTGTTCTTTGTCTAAGAGGCTACTGCAGTCCAGACCATAGTAGCTCCTCTTAAATACAAACTGAACCGCTCTATTAAATGTAGAGCTGTGTAGAATACTGGCAAGCGACGGCGCTCCTGCTGTGAAAGGACGGCGGCCCTGTAATTAATTCCCTGCGACAGCTGCGCCCGTTAAACTTTATGGCCGAGTGGCATCTCGAT
The DNA here is from genome assembly GCA_015164015.2 of Brevimyrus niger. NCBI lineage: Eukaryota > Metazoa > Chordata > Actinopteri > Osteoglossiformes > Mormyridae > Brevimyrus > Brevimyrus niger. The sequence continues at coordinate 20,672,922 of JAABNY020000032.1, forward strand.
ACGTGCTTGTAACTTTCGCTTTTCATCACGTCGTGATAACCATACAAAAGAACAGGAAAGGACTGCGGATCAGATCACTTAATAACAATCTGGTATAAAGATATATTGACGAAAACTACTATATCTGCAGTGTTATTCCCTCTTGGACAGAAAGTCAAAATGATCAGTTCAGTGTGGTTTTAATTTCAGGCCAAACCCTCAACTCAGGTGTGAGTAAGAAAGGAGAAATGCCTGAGTCCTAGTGAATCATGTTTTGCAGCAAAGAAGGTAATAATCATCCACCCATCCAGTATCTGTACCCACGTGTCCTATTATGGATCATGTGGGGCCCAGAGCCTCGGGGCACAAGCAAGGGAACAACCCAGGATGGGGCACCAACCCATTGCAGGGCACATGCATGTCTATAAGCAATGTGGTAACTCTTCAGCCTGATTTTGGACTGCGTGGGGGAAACTGGAGCACTCAGAGGAAACCCCAAGACAACACGCAACATGCAAACTCCATAAACCTGGACCCCTGGCAGATCCCTGAACCTTACTCCTAGAGGTGTGAGGCAACAGTGCAAACCACTGCACCTCCCTTAGTGCTCGTATAATTAGCATTTAAGAGTGATTAGCAGCGGGAGGAAGCTTGATGTTCATAGCTGTCATGAGAATGCTACATAATAAAGGAATTGCCAGATGTTTCCTGTTTTTTTTTTGCAGTATATAGTCATCTATATGCAAAGCCTGGCTATACTAAAAGTTTTATGTCAGTGCTCTGACTGAACTAAAAAAAAAAAAAGTCATGAAATATGTTACACAGCCAAGGGGATAATTATTGAGAAACTCCATATAATAAAATTGGGGCATGTAAAGGGTGCAATAATTGGCTAATTTTGATTAAATAACTTTCTTTTAATCAGGCCCAGAACCCACCATTTAAAACAAATTTGTTTTCATTAACAAACAATAAACAGGACTTTTGGTGACTTACTACATGTTTTCAGGTTATCCCCAGTTTCATAGCAAATGCAGGCTAATCGAAAACTGGACCAGGTCTTTATTTATTTATAAGGCCCATTCATTTCATTCATTTTTGAGAAGCTATACTTTTGATAACACACAGGGAGGGGGCATAAGTGGCATCTATATTTAAGACAAGTGTCCCCCATGACTGTTATGTGGTCATTAGATTAAAAGTTAAAAAGCCATTTAACTACATTACGTGACATAATAAAGGATCACATAAATAAAGCATTACTTGTCAAAGCAATTATCCCGATTTCATGTCACTGAATCAGATTTATACATTGAACACAGCTGTATTTTACAAATAGTGAATTATAAGCCACCCATTAACATGCTTTTTTTTTTAAATAATTCAAGAATGATTTGCTTATCTTGTTGTACTAATGCCTTTGTAATGGGCAGTCATTTGTATCTAGTTTCCCTGAAGAAACGGTTAGTGGTGTAAGTGGGATATTATCAGAGGACATCTGCTTTCGGATTTGACAAGATGACAAGCACAATGTTAGATTCTCTAAAGGCACACAAAGCCAGGAGTTTAGTGTGGCTGAGGACACGCTGGACAGCTCGATGGCCGCAAACCATGTCTAGGATGACCGGTGGATGAAGAGAGAGCAGATGTTCGGGATGCGGTGGAGAACAAACCTACGGGATACAGCCACTGACTCTCATTTCTCCCTGAAGGGTAGGTTTGTGTCGGTAGCAACGTTGCTGCTATGTTGGCAGGTGGTGGGAATCCATCCAGTCAAAAATAGCGACGCGAGGTGAGTGTGGGAGCAGAGGAACACCTGGGAGGGAGAAGGAGGACTGGAGAGGACAAAGCTGGGGAGGACAAAGCTGGGGAGGACAAAGCTGGGCCTGCAGAGGATCTAGACCAGAGCCGGGGGGTCGTCTCCTCCCAGCATGCACCTGTAGACTGGCAGGCGACCCGCGTAAGATGGTGCACGGTGTCACTGTGAGCTGGATGAAAGCACCGCACAGCCTTATTACGCTCTAGTGGTGCAGGCATTATTCAGTGGGAAATGTAATGCAACATTCTACTATAGCTGTGGGCAGTGTGGTGAGCATCAAATGTCCATCTCTGGGCTGGAGGTAGAAGCAGTTTGTGTGTAAGAGGCTGGGGACAGTGACATTTAAGGAGCTTCAGTGGGTTGTATTGGCTGATTATGATTATTAGGGGGTTATAACACCCCATCCCATCCGTGAGTCAGGTGACCACAAACTACCCCTTTGACCAAAACCTTTCTGGAAGTGTAGTGAGCTGAGACTTCCTTGCTCCAATTTGGAGCTGGATATGTAAGAATGCAGTGTGAGGCTTGTACAGAATGTAACACGCATTTATGACCCTTCAAACAATGCATTTCCTGTGTGATATATATATATATATATATAAATAACAAAATGGCGTGAGAGGTCTCATTAGCCTTTTAAGTACACCATCTTAGCGCTGTATTTTAAGTCACCTTTACTAAGTATGCCCATGGAATCCGGTGGCATTTTCACTCTTAAGGTCATATGAATAGTATCGGCGTGATACAAGAGCCGATTGGCTGCTGGGGTTCAGGGCAGAGACGGCAAAGCTAGGCGAGAAAGTGAGGCGGAATGTAGGGCTGCCGTCTGTGATGGATGTGCGGCAGCTCTCGTGTGCGGGATTGCTATGCACGCCACAAGGGTAGCTATTGTTACAGGTCTCCCTGGAGGTGGGTAAATTGAGTTGTCGCTAGGGACCGTGAAGGCTGGGGTTTATTTGTGGATTGCTAGGGGTATGCCGAGTTTGGCTCGAGAGTGATCTGTGAGAAAATTATATAGATATAAGTGGGTGCGTAAATACACTGGATCTATAAAGTGAACTGTACAGTACTTTGAAGGTGGCGCTGTTGGTTTCTGTCTGAGATGTTATAGTCTAATGAATGATGGCATATCGGAACAGTAAAGGTAGATTGAGCGAAGTAACTGGCAGAGCAGCGGTTCTTACAGGAAAATGGGTACAGATTGGCTCCAGAACGAGGTGAAGGCTTTGAAAATGTCAGACAGACTGGCCCTGATTGATTGAGTTCAGCCAAACGGGAATGTGAGGAGTTTAGAAACAAAACTCGGCCTAACCCTTCGGGGACATTGTTTTGAGTGGTGAGGCGGAAGCGTGTCAAAGTTTGGCCGAAAGTGTGTGTATGTGCGTGTGAGCCGGTGGACTCTGTAGGGCTTCCCACACCTTAAAACCTGCCAGGCCCAAGTGCAAACAGACAGAGGAAGCTAAACTGTTTGATTAGGCATCAGGAAAGATGAATGTGCTACTCTGAGTGTTCGTGGGTCAGAGGCACTCACCGAAATAATGATGGTATCAGGAAAGGCAGAGCCAGTGAAGAGCTGGGTGGTGCATTTGGGGCAGCAGGGGTGGTGGTGAATGAGGCTGGGGAGCCTGGCCATCTGGAATCAAACCAAAGCTTGGGTAGAGTTCAGACTGAACAAGGTCCACCTGCCCAGGGAGGGGGACTGTAACAAAGCGGGATGAAAATATACGGAGAGCGGAGAGCGACTTGGGATGCTGGGCTGGGCAGATGGAGATGCGGTTTCCATGCAAGCTGTGAAGACGGTAGTGAGCCTGTGTGTTTAGAGAGAAACCAGGCAGCAAACCGCCGCATGGGGCTGAATGGAGTGGCAGCGGGTCTGCGTCAGGCAGCGAGCAAAGTGACGAGAAGAAGCCGTGTGAACCACAAAAGGCAGCGTCAGTGATGCTATGTGGCTCCGCACGCACGCGCCCAGTGACAACGTGATGAAACGATGAGAAATACCGCACAACTTCATATATTTACATGTTACTTATCTAGTAGATTCTTTTATCCAAAGCAAAATACATTTTTGAGGAAGCAGCATTAGACAGTCCCTGGAGCAACTGTGGGGGGTTAAGGGCCAAAGATGACATCACGAAGGCAAGCCTGGCATTGGGCTCGGCAACTTCGTGATCACAGGCGCAGCGTCCTAACCCACATGCACAATACCAGTTACATATTGTTGTAAAATGTATCTAAATTGTAGATTCAAATTTGCCTTGAGTTTTGAGAGTTGCGTAACCCTAACCCTGACTTTCATATGCAGACAGCCGTGTTGGCTTTATAAACGTTAACCTCCATCCCGAAAGCAGACGGCCGTGTTGGCTTTATAAACGTTAACCTCCATCCCTTAAGCAGATAGCCGTGTTGGCTTTATAAACGTTAACCTCTATCCCTTAAGCAGATGGCCGTGTTGGCTTTATAAACGTTAACCTCCCTCTCGTACGCAGACGGCCGTGTTGGGTTTATAAACGTTAACCTCCTTCCTAAATGCAGACAGCCATATTGGCTTTATAAACGTTAACCTCCCTCCCGAACGCAGACGGCCATGTTGGCTTTATAAACGTTAACCTCCCTCCCTAACGCAAACGGCCGTGTTGGCTTTATAAACGTTAACCTCCCTCCCAAATGCAAACAGCTATGTTCGCTTTATAAAGATTAACCTCCTGCTCATATGCAGGCAGCCAGTAAGTTTTTTAAATGTTAACCTCCCTGTTGTACGCAATTGACCCTGTCAGCTTTATAAACGTTAACCTCCCTCTCAGATGCAGACGGCCATGTTGGCTTTATAAACGTTAACCTCCCATTCATATGCAGACAGCCCAGTAAGTTTTAAGTTTTATAAACATTAACCTCCCTCTTGTATGCAGACGACCATGTTGGCTTTATAAACGTTAACCTCCCACTCATATGCAGACAGCCCAGTAAGTTTTAAGTTTTAGAAACGTTAACCTCCCTCTCGTATGCGGATGACCCAGTCAGCTTTATAAACCTTAACTTCCCTCACCTATGCAGACGGCTGTGTTGGCTTTGTGACTGTTAACCTTCTATTCTGGGAGGTCTTATTTTGTCACCAAGACTTCAAACCACTGCAGTATCACAATAATATCGCCTAAGCCTAGCAACAACTACAGAACTTTTCATGAAATTCACCCATTTCACTACGTTGCTTGTATTTTCGTTTGTTGCAATGCATTTGCCCTCTGTTCGGTCTGGTGGAAAATCACTGCTGTACACATACACTAACGGTGATTGCCCGCGCATCCACGGATAAGTGAAGCGTGTAAACAAGAGTCTGTGCACACCTCTCAACTATTTTTATGACCGATTATTATCAGCATTATCGAATACCTGTTGCAATCCTAAACGTTCACCTCGCGCCATATGCAGTCCAGCTGGCCACATCGGCTTTATCAACGTTAACTTCCCGCTCGTATGCAAACTAACGGCAGCTCCCTTGCATAAGCACCCTTCACCCTGTCGATGGGATTAGAGTCAGCGGTCCAGATATGGTGGGATTACACAGATACTTAGGCTTAAATGGCACCGTATGGATCTTTATCGCTCCGGCGAGACAAAAACTTTAAATGAACGTCTCATGAGGCGGCGGCACTCAGCTTTGGAGCCACAACATGCATCGGGGCGGAAAATCGAGGGGATTTACACTCTTCCATTTGGACAGAATTTCCCGGAGAGCCCTGAACCTCCCCGCAGATGGTGAGAATGTGTGCGCTGAAGATGAATCCTTTCTCACATTTCATTGTGAGATATGTGACAAGGCGGCTTCAGGTAAACCCTGTGTGAACTTAACCAATTACGAGATGAGATTCCTATTAGGGGAAACGAGCGGCATTTCCGTGGCAGTGCGGGATGGAACGCTCTGCAAGATGGACAGCAAGGGAGCGTGGGTAAATACGGGCCTGAAATACATCCAGTGCTGGAAGATGAAACTGGGGGCTGCATGAATGTAGTTTCAGTCAAACCTGGGATGAGGTCATCTTCGATGCCACCAAGTGACAATGTTTTACTTGCCTTTAGGAACTTCACTCAAAAGGATGATAGAATAGTCAGACAGGAATTATGTATTTATTTTTCACTTAATATGTGGAATATGGCTTGATTTAATATATTATTGTTCTAGCCTTGAATTGTAGGTCATCATCATATGTATTGATACGTGTCTGTTTCTGTGGATGATGTTGATTTCCTGCATGTTGTCCTCTGACCGTTGCTGCTTCCTGCACAGCTACGCTTCCCTCAGGTCCTCACCATGCAGAAGCCCCCCCCCCCCCCACCCCGCTATGCACAGATCCTCTAGAATCCCCGGCATTTGTTCAGCGGCTCCTCCCCGGGATTCCCGTTAATGAGGGAGCCGGCGGATGCGGAACCCCGCACACCTGTCACGCTCGGGCGTCTGCAATCCCTTCGCGCCTCTTCACCGATCCGCCTGCGGCCTGCGCTCGCTCGCTCGCACTCCGTGTCCTACACGTGTTAGGGCAGGTGCCAGATTGGCCCTGTACTTCCTCCCGATTTCAACATGACGATATGGGAATTACCAAGCATTATTGTGAAGTTGCCTCCTGCGGAACATGAATTTTGATCAGCAGGGAGGAGGTCAGTGTTGGCTCGGCTGTCTCTGACCTCTGATTATTGTCATTGTGACAATACCTTTAAATGGATGAAACAGCATATGAAATAAATGTACTCCTGAACTCTCCACGTCTCCACTGTCTCCACGCCTGTCTTTTCACCCTCACTACTTAAACACACAGTATATTCAGTATAATATGCTTTCTCTGTCGATCCCTGCTTATCTGCACAGTATATTCAGTATAATATGCTTTCTCTGTCGATCCCTGCTTATCTGTACAGTATATT
>JAABNY020000032.1:20684397-20716028 GCA_015164015.2 Brevimyrus niger
AAGAGTTTTGGCATGACTCTGATGACCAGGTACAGTTGGGTAGCTCCACTATTAAGGAACCACACATGAGAAACATCTAGAGTAAGGTTTCTTTTCACATGGTCATTGAAATCAGGCAGTGTTGACTCACTCGCTGAAGAACGCAAGACGGGGTGTAGATTTTGACAAGCGAGTCAGTGGAGGTGCTGCGTCGTTGATGGAAAGCCTGCACCAAGGACTTTGTGACCTGTAATCCCGAGCCGATATGGAGCCAATGAAGGGAGAGAAGCTGAGACAGTAACATGGGAGCATTTCAGCTGATTGTAGACCAGATTTTCAGTGGTTTAACAGTATCGGCTGGCAGCTCTGCTAGAAGTACAGTAGTATAGTCATGTGGGGCTGTAGTAATGACAAGTGCCTGGACTTTGGAGCTACATTGTATAGTCTGAGAAATACAGCCTGATCCTCCTGATAGTATGCAAAGTGAATCGATAAAATGGGGACATAACTGTATACCTGTATATGGATGGTATGACAACAAAGCCCATTTGATTTGACTAGACTTGACAATGTCAATGTTGCAAACTGTACAGTGATGCCGTGATTGTTGGCCTGGCAAAGAAGGCAAGAAGTTCAGTGTTACATTCAGCTGGAGGTGATGATCCTTCACCCAGGCTGTGATGCCAGAGAGACATGTGGATATCCTTTGGAATATGCATCAGTTAGTAAGACACCAGCACAATTTCAGACTTGTTTTCAAACTGCCATTCAGCAGTCAGGTTATTTTTCATGGATATTCATATTTCTTGGGTGGGTTTGGCTGTTATGCTGCACAAAGTAGTTGCTAAGGCTGATGCAAGTGACAACCTTGACTCAGTAAAGGTCTCAAGGCAGACAGTATTCATATTCTGCATGTGTACAGATTTCATATGTGAGACACGTTACAACAGTAAATAAGAGTTACAGTAATTTTTATTTTTTTTACTTCCAAACTACAACTTAAGGTTTTTGCTGGAATAACGTTCTATTATAAATGAATAATGTAATCATTTATCATGGCATACTTAAATGGTAACTTCTTTTTAGTTACATGCTAATGATTTTACGTCAAGTGAACTTCCACAGCACAGGGTTGGATATTTTAAAATAGGTTTCAGTATTGTGATATTTCATTATATTTTGCTGAATCTGAATCAGAAACTACCCCATATTTGATGGCTAAACGGGATTTGAAGAGGATGTATTATAATATATTCCTTATACAGTACTAAAAGTCTCATATTTTGTTTGGTTACTTATGTTTAAGGTTAGGGCTGGGTAGGGATTAAGGTTGGCTTCGTTTTTCCCATAGAAATGAATGGAGAGTCCCCACAATGATACAATTACACACCTGTATGTGTGTGTATAAAATGTGTAAGGATATGTTTTTTCATTGATTCTTCATCCTTTGAAGGGCATCGGGGAATAGAAAGCATGATTTTCCTCCTTGATACATGATATTGTTTCAATGCCCTATTGTCTCTTGAAAATTACGGTACATCATCAGAATCCCTTTCATTCAAGAGAGTACAGTACTGTATGGTACTGTATAATGTATAATGTACTTTATTATTACTGTATTTAATTTTGTTAATATCTTACTTTGCGTCGTTTATCAGTTACCATATATAGGTACACAAAAATGTATATATACTCATTATATATGGGGTCTGTGGACGGTTCACTAGTATTTGCAGTCTGTGGTCGGTCTTGGAATGTATCACCCACGGATATTGGGGGACTACTGTATATATTCAGATATTATTATAATGCAATATTGTAAAAATATTAACCCAATCACCCTGATTAGGATAAAATGTTGGAAGATGGATGAATGGATTATACCCTTTGAATAAATACTGGCACTGTTCTAACAAATTATTATTGTTTGAAATTGAGTATTGATTGAGATAAAGAAATTTCTTAAAACGGCAAATGCCCCAAGATGATATCTTTGAGTTAAAGGTCTTTATTCTCCAGCTCTCTTGTGCTCTGATTGAAATTAAAATTGGAGTGGTGAGCCATGATAGAGCTGTGTTAAGATTCATTTGGACTTGGCCACAGAATGTCCTCGAATATCAAAAGTCGCATGGCGATGACAAAATGGTGCTCGGGCCCAGAATGTTAAGCACAATGTGATCGCAGACCAGTGGGGGAGGGGGGGAAAAGTATGAGGCATCCGAACCAAATGTAAGAACACCCTGAGGAATGTGCCAGAATCTGCCAGAAATCACACCTCTGCTTACCTTCCTCATCTCATACCTGGATCTCTTCCTTGCCATCATCGGCAGTACGCCGCTGGCCCAGGTTTACGTCAGTCGGGGGGCGGGTCACCTGACAGGCTCAAACACATTGTCAGGCATCCATGTAAGGATATGATTTATTTTCTGTTCAGGAAATGCATTATAAGGCCAACGACTGACCCCAGTGGTAGCGATTCCCACAACCTCACGTGGTGGTGCTGCATTCCTTTCTGCTGACACTGAGACGGCCAGCTTTGGTCAGGCTACCCCACCTGAAATAATGGGCCGTAATTCCCATTCATGTGGTTCCATTCACTGTCCCCCCCCCAACCCCCTCCTCTGCAGAACAAGACACAGTTTCTTATGACTGCCGCTTTTTCTTAAACTACCGTATAGAGGCTGAAAACGCTGCAGTAGTTCCTCAGTCGTCCTCATTACACTGATTACTGCAGTGCTTGCCTCCTCACAGTCATCGTGGATCATTCTGGATGAGGGTGCCCCACAAATAACTGCATGTCAAGCACATACCATGGGACCGGGGCCATCCCAGCCACAACAATCCGTCACGCGTTGGCCTTCCGAAAACTGGGAAATATTTCACACTCCTGATAACTTACTTTCAGGGACGCCTGAGAATAAGCCCCCTTCATCAGCTGTCCATCAAAGCCGTGGGACTCGGAACCAGAGGGAGTCTGACGTGCAGTTTCCCTAATGGATAGGGGTGGGAATAAATGGGAACTTGTTTGCAGTTTTGGGGTTGTACAAGCCGGAAAAATTGAGAAACACAAAAGGGGGACAGTCCAGACAAATCAGGCAGGTTTTGGATCCCCTTACGAGACAGGAAGGTCTTGACATGCAGGAGTATATTCTATATTCTTGGTGACCGTTCTCAAGTGATCGGACATGTTTGATTTTCACTGTGTCTCTCTGTTTTACATGCAGCAGGCGTCAGGCCTTGCACCCGGAAAAGTGACTCGCACCAAATGACCCGATTCCATCTAGCGCTGGTTCCGCGTTGTTGATGACGTCGTCCATGATTTACTCCTCTCCAGCAGTGTGTTGACTCACTGGAATGTGACACATGGCCATCGCAGCAGGAAGACAGAAGGAGGAGTAAGAGAAGGATATGAAGGAGAAATAGAAGAGGAGAACAGACAGACTGTTATCGTGTAACCACAGGGTTAAAGTACACGGACATGCTCAAATCCGTGTTTGTATGCACGGGTGTGACTGAGAGCGCCCTCCAATGGACAGACACACGTCTCTTGCGTCAGCCCCAGGCCTCCTGTTCGTCTCTGCTTCACTTTGACTCTATACTAACAGCCACTTGCAAACTCTCAACAACCACATCCTATAATATATTTTAATATTCTGGAAGGCACACATTAATCGCAGCTCCAGTCCAAATTTAGGCCTTGGCAGTATCTTTTCTCCCCCATTTGTCCAATTATACGGCAGAAAGTTTGTCCTGCATGTGACCTTTATTAGGTTTATGGATTCATTTAAACATTTACAGTATAACTTTTAAAAAATATAATTATGGATAATGACGGATCCCATTTACACTGCTCAGTCTCCGAAGAACAGTTATCAGGATGATTATGGCAAAAAGCAGTGGAAAACCAGCTTCTCTTTATTTATTTATTTCAGCTGGATGTTCCTAATTAGTGTTTGTCGTCTCACACATCTGCTGATACTTCATTGTTAAATACTCAGGGATTAATTAGTATCAAGTGTTAATTAGATTCTTCCGCAAGAATAACTCGGTAATAAATAAATAACTCAGCAGTGCTGGTCTTTGAATTGTTATAGTCAATCAACCCCCCCACTCTACTGTCAGCATATTGCAAAATGAGAAATGTGGTCAGACCACTGCATTTTTATAGTGTAAGTCAAAGAAATGAGTTGAACTGAAGTTTAGGGATGATTTTTACAACTGTATTTCATTTATTTTCAATATCATCTGTCATGTCAAATTATCTCATATTTAATAGCCAAAGAATCTGAAATATAAAACTGAAAATATATGTTTTGGTATGTATATATTATGTTAAATTCTAAGCTTTTTTTCTGAGCAGGGACAATCCAATTTATGAGATTTCTGTTTAACTTGAAAAATGTCTCTCCTGAACTATGTGATCTGTACTGATACGTTCATAGCATTTACGTTCAGGCCCGCAATACAGATGCTTCTGGAATGTTCTTCGCTCCTTGTGCTCCTTCTTCTCCTCCTTCTCCTCCTTCTCTGTGGTGTGCACCGTCAGATCTCCCGGAAACCCCGAGGCGTGTCCCCGGAGAGGCACGCCGCAGCCATCGAGCGTAAATGGGGTCACGCGGAAAATGCTTTGTGCTGTTGTTTTCAAACTTTACTTCTAATTAGTCAGGGACTTTTAATTAAACCATCAGTGGCAATCATCTGACGGGCTTTCTTACAGAACAATACACCAAAATTCTACTCTGAATGTAAACCATGACTGAGACATTATAGAATGCATCAATAAACAAATGTTAAAACGTTGTTTATAGCATGTATGTGGATAACAGCAACAGTTTCATAGCTGTACTTATATATATATAAATAAACAACTGAATGTTGAAAGCACATAAGATTAACACCCTCATACCTAAGGTCATGCACTAATTAGTGGTGATTGAACCTCTTGGTAATTTGACAGGGATGTCTGTGATGATTCTATTCAGAGGGTCACTTAGAGGAATTTACCTCCTTGAGGTATATTTCTTGGTTTTCATTTCCATATACTTGTGCAAAAGCTTTTCAAAATGCTATGATTCAATATATTTCATTATATACAACTTGCAAAAAAAAATTCCTGGTGCAGGGTTAGGTATTCATTGCACCAGAGGCTATATTATGAATTCATATTCGTAATGAATGTTATGGCCTTGTGATTGACAGAGCTGAGCGGCCACTACTAGCCATCTGAGGGAAAACACTGACTGTACAGACTGGAGCTTCCCAGGTCATGCAGAGGAGATGTTCTGCTGCCTGACTCTACACAGGCCAGGCCACCCTGAACTGCTTCTCTGAGACTTGCTCCTGACACCGAGTCAAACCCGAGTACCGATTTCTGAAGGGAACATGTTTCAGTTGTCATCGGAAATCTGCGGAGAGTCGTGGAGACACGCGGCTCTGAGATGCGCTGACTCCAGCTCCCGCCGGCTGCCGCGATCCCTGCCGGACGCGTGTCAAAGCCAGCAGCGCTGTGTCCCCGACTGGCCACTCATGGCTGCCTCGGACCTGTCATGCCGATACAGGAAGGTCTTCCTGCGAAACAGAATGTGTGCTGACCGGCTCCTCTGTACTGTCAACCTGTTCCAATTACAAAGCTCGCTCACACTGATGCTGCCCCTACATTCTGGGATACATCCGGGTGACGCCCAGGACAGTAAAAATGCCACCTGTTACTGTTATATCAACTGGCATCAGCAGTGTCAAACATTACTGTTTAAAGTTTATGTATTGATAAACTCTCAAATCTCGAACTAAGGGGGAATACAATGGTTACTAAGTAGCAGCTTTCATAATACTAAATTCAAATGAATACTCTACTAATACTCTATGATAGTTTCCTTAGTATAACACGGGATATCTTGCAATTGCGAGCTAACAGTACACACAAGACAATAGGATATATGATAAAAATGTGTTTGGATTTTAATAGACATAACCTTGACTTAGATAGGCGGAGGGAAGAAAATGAGATTTTTAGAGTTTGGAAGAATGCTAGAGAGCCTCTTAGTGCTGTCACACCCAGAAAGCAGGCGGCGGTGGTGTGACGCAGATCGCTCTCTGAAATATCCGAAACTCTCCCGTTATTTCAGGGTGTAAAAGCTGAGCATTAATACTGAGAGGTGGGTTCAGATCCCAGATCTGCCGCTCGGGGTAAGAAGGTGTCATGTGACACCCGTTGAGTCGTTGAGCAAAGCACGTTACTGTAATGGCACAATTAACAGCTGATGGTCACGCTGGCGTCCTTTCGGATGATCCGATCGGGAGACGCGGGGAGCTGCAGCGGAAGCCGGCAGGCGAGCGACGGGCTGAGCTTCCACGAAACGAGCCAAAGGATAGATGAGAAGACGACGTGTTTCCAATGTATTATCTGAGCTTCCATTTCTTACGCGGAATCATTATCCCACCCCCCCCATCTGCAGACTACAGCACTGAAGGTCATCTTTAAAAATTCACATCGCTCTTTTTCTTCTGTTTGTACAATGTGCAATATTTTCATATGAAGGCCGGGCCATTAAATCAAAGTTAATTACGCACATTAAAGCATGTGGCACAGCATCATCAAGATAAATGATTTCAATTTATGGATGCGCCGCAGTTCAAGAACTGCACATATACAGTACAGTGCATACACACATTTATATGCTTATTACATGCAGTGTTACTCTGGGAAAATAAACTAGGACTGGGACTTTATTGATTAGGATGAGCAGTGTATCACGTGACGCTGACATGTGTTCTTAACGTGTTAGCTTGCGTGATGTGGTGTGATGACTGCCTTTGCACTACTTTGTCTGTAGTGACATAGGGGGCACCCGACATCACATACTGTACTTATTTGCTGTGTAGTAGGTGAAATGGATTATGCAAGGTGAGCAGTATGTCCAAATCCTCAGCATGGATGAGACCGTAGGGCAGGGGTGGCCAATGTTATCCACAAAGGGCTGATGTGTGCTGCGGGTTTTCGCTGAAGCTCCCTAATTATATTACTAATTAGAGGACTGATTGGCTGAAGAGTCCTCGCACATGGGTTTGAACAGGTGACCTAAAGGTTACCCCAAAAACCTGCATACACACCCGCCCTTTGCGGATAAGATTGGCCACCGCTGCCATGGGGGAACGGTATGCAGATGGAATACTATATTCTGCGAAATTCCGAAGTGTGCGACCAATGGATGTTACGCTATCCCACAAGGCCACGAGAGCTGCGACCAGAGAGGACTGCTTGCTCAGAAATTTGTATTTGGTGCTGCAGGAAGAGCCATCTTGGTACAAATTTAAGGGAAAAACTGTGCCCCGTTACATAAGTTGACTGGAATAAAATTTTGTTAATTATTTTTAACAGTTCAATGGGCGTCAAGCTACACCATTAGTAAACATCTGGGCCAGGCAATATGCAAGATGGCAATGACAGTATGTCCATGTACATGCATACTGTACATGCATTAACAGGTAAGTAGCAGGCTTCTAGCGAAATTGAGTACATGCTACATAAGTATGAGATTCCACAGTAGCCTATGTTATTGAGGTTAAGGAATAAAATAAACCTAAACCTAGCTACGTCAATAGTGTTGCAAACCGCACAGATTATTTACAAAGTAATAAAACTGTTATGTATATGTTAATGCGTGCAGACTTCCCTCGAATTGAAAATCTCACTCCGCCTAGCTGACCAAAGTTGGCAACCCTGCTTTGCTCAAGGCCCCAATGGTGAAATGACTCTGGGTTTGAAGTGCTGACCTTCCAGAAACAGACGCAGCATCCCAACCCACTCAGCTGCGCACCATGATTCTCCAGTAAAATAAAAGCCATCAAAGGCAGTGAAAGTACAGCAGGCTGGAGGGTTTGGGAGGCCCCGTCGGCGACTCGGCCCGTGCGGGACGACGGCGCGTCTCAGGATGCTTACAGCCAGACACTGGGGAAGCTGAGAGGACATGATTCAAATGTATGGCAGAGCCTCAGGCCTGTAGGAGAGCTGCAAGGACATGGGGGAGATGTAAACTGAGAGGAGGAACTGGCGGCACTGAGCTGGGGCTGGGCCTCTGCTCTGAGGCACCAGGGGAGTGACAGCGCCCCACGCAGGCTCATCAAACAACACAGCTACATGGTCGCTCATTAGCCGGCACACGTTACGCATGCACAGCCACGGAGAATGCTCACTTTTATGGCAGAAATGTATTGATCCAAATATAGCTATATACACTACCTTTGTTTGAGAGCCGCTAATCCTGCTGCCTCACTGTCGGCTCAGTTAAGGATGTTCAAACCTTCGCCGTGGTTCTCAGCCGGTCCCCATACTGTTAGCAGACTGTAATAACAGTCATCAGCCTGGTAGGATGCATGGCACTGGTCGTCCTGCAGGTGTCGCTGTAGATACCCTTTTTAAAATATTGGGTTGGTGATCAGCAAAGGCCAATGGCTAATTAATGGTACAATTAGGGCATATCCACGCATTATCTGTGCAAAAAAGTCAACTGCTGATCTATGCAAAAAAATTAAAAATGTTACAATGTCTAAACCAGGGTTCTCCAACTCCGGTCCTGGAGAGCTACTACCCAGTAGGTTTTCTGTCCCACTTGGCTTCCGATGAGCCACACCTGCTCCTGGTATTTACCTGAGAACAGGTGTGGCTCATCAGAAGCCAGGTAGGATAGAAAACCTACTGGACAGCTCTCTAGGACTGGAGTTGGAGGCCTCTGGTCTAAACTATTCCACTGACAGACTACATAGCATACTGGTTGATATACTAAAGTATATTATGCATAAATCTGTGAAGCACATGTAGAAAATGATGATGGTTTCTGATTCAGGTGTGAACCCTGATGTTCCTCCAAGCTGAGGACCGCCAAAGAGATATGCGCCTTTGTCAGCTTGTCTGTGATAAACGATAAAGAGGCACGTTGTGGTTTGTGCTTCAGGATAAACATAACCTACAATACTGTTAAATGCAATGTAAATAAAACAATTCACATGACAGATCACTCATGCTCCCCTAATTAAAGTATGGCTTTATTTTTCATTTTTAGCAAACAGTTTGAAGCAGAAAATTAACTATTTAACAGAAACTATTCTCCATTGATTTTGTACGAGTACGGTCTGTGGGCTCTGCTGTTCATGATAGCCTTCTGATAATTAAATGATTAGGAAATGCGTGGCTCAAATGATTCCTCTGGCCCTCGGAGGCCGGACAGCCATCCAGTCTGCACTCTGTACATTCTCTCATCTTCAGAAACCCTCACTGGGAGAAAAAAGTGAAGAAACCGGACTGGAAACCATCCATGAAATGTGTCATAATGAAGTTATGGCAAAACAACACACAGCAAGGCAGGTCAACTGTATAGCATGGGTTGAGTGTTTTAATGGGGCACTGGTGACTTCTAACTTGTATTTTCCAAATATAATCATTATCCACCAATCAGATTATAGATGTACAATGTGATAAGCATTATTCACCAATTAGAAAATAGATGCACAATAAGACACACATTATTTACAAGTCAGACAACATCTAATATCTAATATTGTTTTGACTATTAAAATTATTCAAAGGCTCCTAAGGATGGAATGGAAATAATAAGTACTATAGGACTACTAGACATCGTAATTTAATAAACATATAAAAAAATTAATGAATGAATGAATGAACAAATGGCATTAAGGAAAATTTGTATTTCCCATGCAAATATTTCCAATAACCATTTAAAAAATATATTCTGTGCCAACGAAATGTCAAAATCACACAAACATATTGGACTGTTTAGTTGTGGCTGTATTCGGATGGAACTACTCTTCACTTTATCGTCAACAAAACATTGGCAGTGGCCACTCCACAACATGGAGGTAACAAGATGCGGTTCCACTAGGGAGAGTGTTTCAGCACAGAGGGACAGGCCTAAAATACAACAGAAGGAGCCGCTGCACATTCAGGCCATTTGTGATTGACTTTGGATTGCGGGTTCTGGAACGGCACGGCTGGCTCACAATGTCAAATGTTGGCAGGCTGAGATCTGACAGCGGATCAAAGAAATGTGCAATGCAAAAAGCACAGATGTGGGGAGCTAAACCGACTGCACGCAGATATAATGGTATATCATTTACCAAGTGACTGAAGCTGGCATCATTTTGAGTTGATCATTTCAAATGCATATTAGACTCCTTGTCTTGCATTTCCTATATACTGTATGCAGTATAAACCTGGAGTCTGCATGCTTTAGGGGCATCCATCCTATTTCCTTCCTTTGTAGCAATATAAAGTAGACCCTCTTAAAGGAAGGGAAACATTTTCTCTGCTTAAGATTGTGACTAATATCGAAGAATGCAGCTCTGGCCATAAATCACGTAAATCATGTTAAGTAGCACACGACACTAACAGTGATCAGTCCACGCTTATCGAAATTAAGAGAACACTTTCCTTAGGCCATTAGAGAGGCATTACGCTGGAACAGGGCTGTGCGGACGATCTTTAGGAAGAAAAATGAAATAAAGGAGAATATTACATATTTCCCACGGCCGCTAATTGCGGACGTCTCTGAGTCAGTGCACTTTCTCCTTGTCAAAACGTTAAGTGAGTGTCTCAGAAGTGTGCTTTCGATGCAGTCAACGGCAAATGCTAAATATACATCATACTGCCCATATGTTAATGGGCTCTCTGAATAATTCAGCTGCAATAATAATAGTAAAAGGAGGGAAAAATCTCTCTTGCATCGATATTTTACGAGTCAGAGGCATAATTTGCTTTCAGCCCTCAGAAAAGGCTTTGTTTCTAGGTAGGATAAAGACTTGCATCATCGTTTATTGTGGGGGGGTGGGCTTTTCAGACTATTCAACGCTTTATGTCATGTGCCTTCCAGAGTGACAGATGTGAGTGTAGCAGCACCTCCCCGGGGCTGCCTGGTCCACCAGCTGAAGGTGAATCTGCGATGCAAAAGGCCACATTATGGCTGCTGCTGGCCGACTGGAGAGACCGGCTCTGCTGGGTACTTGTCTGCTGGCCCCCACACATTTCTCTCATGGCTGGCCATACAGCTGTCACCTGCGGCATGCCACGAATGGGACCAACTCGCTCAGTGGCACACGTGGATTATAGAATGAGCATATGTACAATGCGGGTCCTCTGTATTTATTTGTCTTTATTTTGATTTGAGACGGGAGGGTTGCCCTTTCGAATCCCCGAGCCAGCAGATTATTGGGCCCCTAAGCAAGGCCTTTAACCCTCAACTCCACAGGATTTACTGCGATGCTAGCTGACCTTTCGCTGAGACCCCCAAGCCTGCTTTGGTCTGTATGTCTCAAGGTGCAATAGACAGAAAGTCAACTTCCTGATGGGCATGAATAAAGGACTACTATGCTATTTTAGGACTCGTATTATTCATGATTTAAAAATCAGCAATGCTCTGCTCACAGCACTGCTATGTGTATCTCCCTACGACGCACTGGCCTCCTGTTCTGTATGCCTTGCAGTAGCAGAATGGCCTTGCATATTTGAGTACATCCTAGGATGCCTTGACTACAGTCACTGTGCAGCCTTTGGTCTGGAGATGAGGCATCAGGCGGTAAGCAACCTTCACTGTGTGTTTCGACCCTAAACCGCTACACCCCACTGGCGGCCAAATCACTGCCCATCATCTCCAGACTTGCAGATCACATCCTCTGTTCTGTGCCATATCCAACAGGAGGCTCTTTCTGTTGCGTCTACAGTCTGTTGAGCCACTGTTTTCTTTACTTTCCTTGATGTTCCTTTCCCCTGATATTCCAATCCCAGTTCTACAGGAAACAGTCGTGCTTCCCACCATTTCTCCTAGCCTTCCTGGACAAAGCCCTGCCGGTTGGCAGCATTTCCATCATGCACCCCTCCCAATTCATTTCAACCAGGGTTACCATCTTTGCCAGTTCTGACCCAATGACAATATCAGGCCTCAAGGATGCATAGACAATAGCGGAAAAATGCAACTTCTTTGCCAAGTCCACCTTCATTTTGCACCTTTGTGTGTGGAAGTTTGCTTTGATGCCTTTAGCAGTAGATGGCTTATTCTGAGCCTTGAACTCTGACATAGTACTTGTGATTCTTAGGTTTGCCATGCCGTTTGCCTACTCCAGTTTATTTGCCAATGTTACAAACACTTTATTATGCTGCCACCTGTATCTCCCATGGATAAGAGAGCTGTGAGCACCAACCAGGAAATGAGCCATTGTCATGTAATTTGCCTTAATGGGTCATTCTTCAGCTCACGCTTTACAAACTTTGCTGGTGATTCTGAGGCATATATAATGTAGAATGGGAGAGTATGCACAGACACTTTATATATGTATACACACAAAAAATATGGTGCTAGTACGTAAGTTCACAGAGGCACAGTTTTCAAGTGGACTAAATCTGTAGTGTCTGATGAAAGGCTATCATACACTGACCATAACAGGAACGAGATCCATAGCAACTGTTGATGCTACACTGATCTGCCTGTCAATCTCCCATTCCATTTTTCCCTCAAATGTGAATAAGACCCCAAGATTCACACTCAGATACAAGCCACCCCAGTGTGCGCTGGAGGTCATACCTTGACTAAGGCAACAAGCTGAGGTCATTGAACCAAACCCCCTCCACCACCTAGCGGTATGTTCCAGTTGGGGTGGGATGCAGGGGTTTACAACCTGCAGGCTAGTCAGAGGGCTCAGTTATTTGGGAATGAGGGAGACAGGAGAAGAAGTGCCATCCGGAATACCACCAAAATAGCAGAAAGTGCCTTGAGATGGTTGTAGCTCAAAAGAGGTGAGCCATGGGGTCAGAGTAGCTAGCCATCTGGAGACAAGCTGGGGTCTTATCAGCCCCAGCTGGGTCACCTGAAGAAGGATGTATAATGTTGAAAGACCGAAAACACATTATGAGTCCAGGCACATCACTGAAGATGAATCTAGATGTATCTATATTCTCCTGCCATCTGACCCCACAGTACAACAATAGAGTCCTCAGGGGGGGCACCCTCCAACACTCAATCCAAGGTCTCCAAGAAGACGGGGTACTCTGAACTAGTGTTTGAGCACAAGCACAGACACCAGTCAGAGCAAGTCCTCCAAAGTCGAAGAGAAACAACCCTCTTGTTCATTTGGGTGAACTCTAACCTTTTGGTACAGAACCAGGAGGAGTAAACATATGCCTGTCAGACGCCGCTCACCCAGGGCAACTCCAGAGTGAAATAGAGTCTAAACTCTCTACAGTATTTTTGTTGCAGAGCCCATGCTATGCATTGAGGTGAGCTTGACTATATCTAGACAGTATCTCTCTACCTTTTGTATTAGCTTGGGCTCCTGTCATTGAGGTTACATTCCATGTCCCTAAAGCTACTTTTGGTGAATGATTGGTCTATTAAGGCCCCTACTGTACTTTAGACTGCTGCCAGATTCACAATGCACTGAACCCCCATGGACCACCTGCAGGCTGTGGGCCCTCAGGAGGGTGGACCCATGAAACTCTTTACAGCTTTGCCCGGCTAAACCCAAGGGTTGAGACCCAACCAGCAGGCTTTTGCCTGCAAGCTGCCCTCCAGGCCTGGTTCCAAGGCAGGCACCCAGTCCCCCTAATGATGATGAGTTTACAAGCTCCTTCCTCTTTCCCTTCATAGGGCTTTTCTGAATTGCACTTTGTCTGGTCACTCACCTAGGACTAATTTGCACTGGGAGACTAGCATAGCTATTAGCATTGCAGAGGCACACAAATATGTAGTAAATATTTTTTTTTTCAGCATAGAAATAAATCTCTTCATATGAGAAGGGAACTTTACAGTTTACACGCTTCAGTTCCGTATTCAAATCACCAGGGTCTTACACTATCACCACGGTCTTACACTATCACCACGGTCTTACACTATCATCACAAGCATTTTAGAGATGAAATAAACAGGATAATGAACCTACAGCCACTGAGGCACATAAGGATATATACAGTATGTTCCACACACAGAAGCTGTTTATCCACGTTCCGTCCTGTTCCCTCATGGAGCGCCGATCACCTCGTCTGATTTCCAGCTCGCCGTGCTGCTCCCAGGACTGCGCAGATAATGTGCAGCAGGAGGTAAATATGCCACTCCGGTGTCTACAAGCCTCACTAGCATCCCACAGTTTGCCCAGGATGTGACTCCCTCAGCGCCTCAAATGCGGACAGACGAGTCTCTGTAAACTTCCGGCCCTCCTCAGAAGACGAGCCGACTGCCTGACTGCAAATTAACCTCTTTGTCTCCGTCGGCCCTCTCTGTCTGCAGCATCTGACAGTACGTCTGAGGCTTCTGCCATATTGACATATCTTGCTGAAAGATAATCCCCCTTCTCTCTAAGCTAATCGGGCCTTTCATGTGTTTTTTTTTGTTGTGCCATATATTTCTTTCCGTGTTTATTTTACCCTTTGGTTTTATAGCCAAGACTAATTTAAAGACTAAAAACATGCTGAAGGAAACATTATAAATTTACATACACAGAAAAAAGCTATATTTAGATGTCCTCCTAAGGAAACAGCAGGCCATTAATTCTTACAGTTATTACAATTTCATATTCTTGTTATTTGGATTGATACAATTATTTATCAAGAGAATTAGTTTTGGCTATACCATATCACCTTTTACAGCACATTGAAATAGTCCCTATGTTTGTATGTATACATGTGAATATGATTTGGAAATTGCATCAAGATGTAATGCAGCAGTAGAGTATGCAACAACCAGTAAAAACACAAAAGAACAGAAACAACAGAATGAAGACTACAGAATACAGACCATAGTATATGGATCCCTATTATTCAAATCACGGTCCCCGAGGCCCGAGCACTGCTGGTTTTCCAGCCTTCCTTTACCTGTGAGCCAGGTGTGAAGCTTCTGACCAATCAGAATCAGTAATTATTAAACTAACTACCTGGGAGAACTGAAAATAAGGCCTAGATTTGGAGTCCAGATTTGAAAAGCCCAGATATAGACCATGGAATACATGGCACAGAATACAGGCTGCACGATACAACTGCAAAAAGTCCAGCAAAGGGAAGTAATGAGTATTAATCAAGCAAATGTTTTAAAAACTGGAAATCAATATTTTTGCAATAATCAGATGGCACAGAAATTTAAGTGGAGCAGGTAAACCTGGATGACCTGGAAATGATCTGGATAAAATCATATTAAGCATCCAAGCTACTATATCCATGTCGCATGAGGACATCTGAAATGCATCCAAAATTGAATCATATTAAAGCCAATATAAGTGTTAAGAAAAAATAACTTAAAACAAACAGTCATAGACTCAAAGAGCCACAGGTTTTTAGAGAAGTTAGGTGGTCATTAGGCAGAGCAGAATGCTAAGTGGTTGAGATCTATGATGAAACTCTGGGTTTCCAGTGAGTTAAAGAGGATCGTGAGGCTATTATCTTACACTAGTCTCTCTGTGAGAATTTTTATGTTAGTATTCTATTCAGATAAGCTCTTAACAATCAAGTATTATTGCAATAATTCTACCTTGGGTTAGATTCGACCTCATGGGTTCATTGAAAATGAATTTGATTATTGAGGGTAATTATATCCAGAGACCACAATCTATCTCCTCATTTAAAATCCCAAATCCACACATACTAATGGTTCTGTCACACAGGCAGCATAAAATAAATAAGTGCAAGTGGACTTGTGGTAAAGAAATATTCAAATTTTATGCTATATGAACAGATTTGAACAATTTACAGACAGCATCTGAATACACATCATTAGTATGGTGAGGAACTTTATCCAACATGCTCCCTGTATAAAACCAAGGCAGCAGCTACCACTTTCACATTATGTATTGTTACTGAAATGATTGATACTGAAATTATACTGAAAAGACTTTCATGTGTGTACTGACTTTATGAGATACAGCTTTGTATCAAAGTCGAGTTTGAAATGTGAAATGTGTTCTACACATAGGGTAAAATGTACACAACTGGCCAGAAGTAGCATGTATGTTGAACTCAATGTGAGTAAATATAAAAGGAAAAGCAATACTGTATAGCCCAATATTCTACATTATATGTATTTATATTACAAATAAATATGAACCGTATTGCATTTTATGGGCACGTGTTGTTTGTGTTGATTTGGATACTCTGGGAAATCCAATGCCAATTTATGATATAAATAATAAGTATTTATTATAATTACATATTATTTATTATTCTGACTGAGATCATATTGAAATGATAATTGCAAAAACTGTAATTATCTTTTGAATTCGACTTATGAAATTGATGGCTTCCACAAACTGAAGGATCTCCATGCATACTATATAAATAGATCTGTAGTATTTGAAGTACTTTCATTCAATACTTGAGATTGCATCCGAGAAAACACACATCCTACATGCAAACACACAACTGCATAACAAGCTGTTCTTGCGTTACCATGGAGACAGGGACCACACTCTCAAGTTTCAACTCTTTCAAACGTTTCACATGAGGCCTGCTCTGCGGCTGTCAAAGGCACACACTCATGCGAGGGATGATCTTTTTGAAAAGGCAGACATTTTCTCAGGCAAAATATTCCAGGGTGAGAGTCTTTCTTCTGCAAAACACCCACTCTTTCTGTTTGGAAAGTTGCAGTAGAAGGACTGCATGTGCTTGACAGCATTTGTGTAGATGTACATAGAAATTATTTTCTGAAGAAATATTGCAAAGAAAATTATTCTAAATGGAATGAGTGTAAGCTAACAGTGATTCTTTGTAGATCAAAGGATTTTGAGAAGTTATTTGTATATTGTAAAGCAGATTTTCAAAAACAACAAGGAATTGCCGTCCTACTCCTGAGACACGTACATTGAGGAAAATTGTAAGTAAAGAAAATTCTAGCAAGAGAAGACTTGTGAAACATGTCAAAGCACTGTGAACAAAATATTAATAAAATTATGTACGTAATCACATTAGATCAGAGCAGTCAGACTTTAGCATGTAGCACTGTAAGTGAAATGTGACTTTTAACTTCACTCACTTTATTATTAATGGAAAAATGATGCTCATGTATAAAATATAGGAACGATGTTGTCATGTGACACTGGATATTTTAACACATCACATTTTGCAGGAGTGACAGTGGAAGACTTCTCTAATAGAAATGACATGATTCAATGCTTATAACATGGTTCAAAAGTTACTTATTTCAACTTTCAGGCTAAATAAATGGTTTTATATAATTACTAATGCAATACAATTTTCCTTAGCCCTCCTCTAGAGGGCATTGTTGTCATGTATGAAAGATCTGCCAAGCTACTTGGTTAAGTTGATTAGTTAAATTCCCATGTACTAAATGTCTACCAGCAATTAGCATATATGGTAAAAAATGTGGTCTTGGATCAGAGTTGGTTTTGAGATGCGTCTGGTACGAATGTGGCTCTGGTGTCAGAATAGGGGGAGTAATTAAGGTTGCTTGTTGCCGCAGTACCTTTCACAAGTAATGCATACCTTTCACAAGTAAGTTTTTAAGTCTCTTCTGCCTGGTGATTGGAAAAATTTTGGGAAGAAGTAGAGATTGAGCAGGAAAAAACAAGGTTATCTGCTGTAATGTACAGCATGAACTGCTTAAAACAACAACAGCAGAAAAACTTTCATATACATCCTTCATGTCAGCCATGTTTTTAGTAGCTACTATCCATCAAAAAAATGGGTTCAAATTGAATAATATCAAGCATCTGAAACTAAACAACGTAAAAAGTATTGAGGCATTGAGGGAAAAGAAAAGAGGACATTACATGAAAAAAGGTCTTCGGTCATGTATTTTAAATGAATTGTGACCATTCAAAATATTAATAATACATGTCATTCTTGGGAATCAGGCAGCAAAATAAAGTCAATCAAATATCACACCTGGAGTGGCGTATGGGTGAAACACGTCATGAAAAACGAAACCTCCACTCTTCTTTCTCTAGCTTTTGTTGTTTAGTTTTGTTCATTCAGGGGACTCAAAATTGTTCTTAAAATTTTCCAAGATTCCATCGTGCTGAATGGACCCATAAATTCCAAGCCACGTTTTTAAGCATTACAAGCTAGGCTGTTTAGCTTTATAGCCCCAGTGTGATTTGCATGAAATGGCTTTGTGCTGTAATCTCTGTGCTACTCTCATGATGGATAATGCAGGTTGTGGAAATGTCTTTGTAAATCAAACATATTTTATGTAGAAAGTAATTGCGTTTCTCTCAATAAGCAATAGGCATTTCTATTTTCAGTACAAAACCGGCCCTCACAAGCTTTGAGTACATACCGCGTCTCACCTCATAGTCAACCTCCTTGACTGGCCCTGGAATATATTGGGATTTTTTTTCAAAAGGACCTGATCTTCTCACATCATATACATAGAGGTACCACCTGAGGAAAGCTTTCCATGACTTGCATTTAAGTTCACGCAATCCTTTGTGCCTCAGATCTCAGGTAGAATTCCAATGAATGCTTCAGTTGTTCAGTTTTAGAGAGGGAGGTGCAGGCATTGAGGAAAAAAAAAACCTTTATAACCTGGATAGAGCCCCTTTCTTCAGAGAGGCAGGGGAGGTCTCAGCCTATTCTTTGCCACAATGTTGACCCACTTCTTACTTAAGTACCATCTGAAAGTAGTGGTAAATTATAGAAAAATACTGAACCAATAGACATATAGACTAGACACAATAACAATTATTAATATCAATATAGTGATTTTCTTTACCCTAATCAGAAGCGGCTGGAAGTTGGAGACACAGCTGGATAATATATTTTACAAAGTTAGGTGTGATTTGTTAGTTTTTCTTTTCTTGAAAATGATTTCCTAGTGTGCAAGCATGTTTACACTCAGAAATGGCACACGTTCACGTTCAGGCCAGAGAGGGGGACACTGTACGGGGAAGTTAAAGCAATCACACTTGAATTTGAAGATCTTCTTCTTTTAATTGGAAGAATGGCCTCTTAGCCAGTATGTCATTTATCTCAAAGTACTACCCATAAGTGTTTGAAAACATCTTCATGAAAAGGCCACTTAAGCAGGCGGAATGGTGCCCTTCTAAGCAAACTTGCACTTTCTGTCATCAGAAGAAAAAAAATACTGTGCAGCCAGAAAATTGTGGGAAAGTCAACATCACAGACACAAAGGAGACAGAGGAGTGGCTCCATGAACAGACACAAAAGACAGCTTTATTTCACCTCTGGCTAATCATGTTTCAAGTGGAATTCCTGCAATATAGCACCACCTGACAAGATGGTCAGTCACCGATTGGTTGAGTGATGACTTAGAAGACCTGAGTGTGGCTGGCTTCAGTGGAATGCATATCAGAAAATACACATAAGGGGTGATAGAGGGTGGAGGGCAGCCTATGGTGGGGGATTAGCCCACCTCGCATAGGCGGTCTTACAGTACTACTGTCAACTTCACTCTTTGAGTCACTGTATCACATCTTTTGTGGACCCGGGTAGGGTCTGTTACGGCCCAAAGCTGGGTAGGGTGGAGCAGATGGGTGTATCTGTGAGCTTCTGAGAGATAACTGCCTTAGGAATCTGGCACACATCCTGTTACTGCATCGCATGGTTTATTTAACAAAACACTGAAGATGCTTTTAACGTTTCTAAATAACAAAACAGGCAGATCCTGGTGCGCAGGGTTAGTGCTTCAGACAGGTATGTCTACATTGACCATCTTTAAATCACTGGTATGGAGGATCTCAAGAAGTGTGCTGATTGAGAGCAATCCTGAAGATGATGGGGTCGGCAATTCCTTCGTGCTGAAACCTGAAACACAAAATCAACTTAATTGTGCAACAGCCAGATGAAGTGCTGGATCTCTCAGCAAATAACAAATGCTCAGCCTTATTTGATCTTCCAGAGTGACTCATGCTATGACAGGATGCAATCGGTCGTATCTTTTGCAGGATGCTGCTGTGGAATTGCATTAGCGGTCGAGGTCTTTACTCAAATTTGTGGGCTTCCAGCTGTGCGGCTAACCAAGAGCGGTTTGTTTTTTGAACCAGTGAAACCCTATCACTGCTCTCTCTCTCTCTCTCTTGCAGTCTTCTAGAGAACCCATGGCTCTGGGAATCGGTGCTGAGGTGTTCATGCAGGGGCCTTACGAGGGAGTCAGGGCCGCACTGTCCCTCTATAGACAAATTAGCAGCCTGTAGCTCTGCTCCGGGATTATCCATAATTGTCTTCCACTACAACCTCACTTTCAGGAGTACGTTATTGGTGTAGAGGGCATACTGAACCCATGCTGCAGAACAGAGTGTGTCTTGATGTGAAGGCATCGACCACAGATTTACTGGAGCTGATACCTGCGAGTAACATAACATCGTGGCCACATAGTTTCTCTTGGTGGTGTCTTGCCTGGACTTTACCACATGCTACATTCATTACCACACTTTGCCTGAGGGGGCACAAGTAACGTTGTAACTCAGTTACTACTCAAGTACAAATCATGAACATATATGGTGCATGAAATACATGAACCGTCCTGATTGATTAATGATGAATGAACATGGAATCAGCACTTAACCAGGTTAGTTTCAGGTTAATTAGTACATTAGATTATAGTGTACTACTACATTATTTGTGTCCATTGAAGTTCAATATTATTGATCATGATAATTATAACATCCAAATACTGTGAACACAAGCTTCCATGTTAAATAATTCCATGTTACATTTCTAATTATTATTATTATTATTTAAAAAAATCCTTTATAGAGATTTATATGCACATCAGGAATTCGCAGCCCAGAACCCGTGACAAAAATGATACAGGACATGCAGAAGACAGGCGAAGTCCTGGCTTTGTCAGAAGTGCTCACATTGTCTGCCCAGTTTATCGGATGACATTGCACTCAAGGTGACGGGCACTGTTAGGGAGTGAAATGGTGTAACCTCGTGGTGTGATGGTGTGCGTGGGAGCGAGCTCTCCGGCTGTGTTCTGTGTGCTGCCGTAGCTGGGCACATCCCTAAAAGAGAGACGGCTGAATGGAGAAGATCAGGGCAGGAAGGAGGCGAGCACAGCAACACTGTGATGGTTACTGACAGATGTATTGACCCTAGCATTAGCATTTTTAACTGGCACTAGACTGCTAGCTGCCTGAAGTCGATATATAAATAAAAATGCAGGGAAAAACCACAATATTACCGAACGGCTTTCCCACTCTCTGATGCTCCCAGGGTGGAGAGAGTTTGAAAAGTTGCCGAGAAACTTCAGCGAGTTCGTCGCTCACGTGGCTGCAGCCCCGCTGATAGACGTCATTTTAGATGACGAGACGGCGCAGGATTCATGACATTCAAATGGACCTCAGTTTTTAATAAGAGGCATCAGGAAACGGCACCTCCCAGTGCTAAGCCAGTACTGGAACAGGTCAGATACGAAGGAGCAAATGTGTCAAAAGGCAACATTTCTTATTCAGCTACAGGTAAAACTCTAAATCAGACCCACAGAAGCATAGAAATTAAAGTAATTTAATTTAACGACAATAAAACATCATCGCTGGAACATTGTTTATGATTAAAAAGAAATTATAATACTCCTGATTACAACAAAGGGTATCATCATTTACAATTGTTTTCATTGTGATAAAGATTTCATAGATTAAATGCTATTTTATTGGCCCAATAAAGCTAATCATCACTGCAACTCTACCATAATTTTATGCAAAGTTCCATCCTTTTCTTAAAGGATTCCTAAAAACAGGCACACATGCTTCCAAAGTCATAGTAAGGAATATGTTATGGACCCTGCCTTAATCTGTACAACACAATGAAAATCAGAAAAATCCGTTTTCCCTGGTCTTTACCACAATTTGTTGACGATAGTGTGGTTTTATCAATACAGCAACATAAAATGCCACTGTATATCCACATAAAAATACCAAAATAATAAAAAAAGATCTTGGAGAACCAGTTAATTTATGACTAATAAAAGGAAGAATTGGAATGTAAATATTCAGGGCTCCTGAGGTTGACCGACAAATTGCTGATAGACAATTAGCAATGGTGGTGGTATACGATGCAGGCAGGAGCAGATGAGGGGAGACTGGAGAGCCGGGCCAGAGGGGCCTGCGTGACAAACCGGGCAGCCCGCTAATCTGTTGCGGTCAGTGGGGTAAAAATCGAGTGCGGTTTTGGGGGGAAATAAGTGGATTTCTTTCAAGACTCCAATTTTGAGTTTTCTCCAGGTAAATGGCGTTCATTGTAGCATTTTAATCGCCTGACGTAGTGCCTGTACTCCGGGCTCTTCTGCTTTCTTATTCAAATTTGACCACGGGCTGAAGCAGAACATACTTTAAAATCTAATTACGCACCAGCAGAACCTCAGAGAAGTGCCGGAAAATTCACGGACAATTGGCCTCATTCTCCCAAAGTAGGGCGATGTGCTACTCATGTGTTAGTCAAAGCTCGGTAAGAAAGACGAACAATTAGAGTAAAATGTTATTGTTATTTACTCCACTTACACACCATCACTTTTCAGTTTAACTAGGGTACCTAACGTTTAAAACAGTAATTTACTCTTTAGGCACAACTTGATAACTTGGGGGGAGGGGACAGATGCACAGCTAAGCACATATACTGTAGACTGTGTGTCATATGACAGGGCTTGTAGTTTGTGTGTCACAATTCACATATAAATTCAATGTTTGTAAAAGAAAAAACAAAATATGCCTGCTAAAAGGATAAGGAACAAACTCTTGTGTCCTGCATTATTTCAGCAAGAACAGAACCCATGTTTTAGAAAACACCTGCATTTCTTTGAAAAGTCTGTCTGGCTGATCTGTTTGGCCAGGAGTGAATTCTTTCTCTTTAACCAAAATAATTTGTGGACAACCTATAAAGATTCTGCACCAGCATTACTGAATGAACCACTTCACAACATTGCCACGAGTGATGCATCTTTAACTCAAAGAACCTTTTTAATGCCTTAAGGTCTACCTGGTTCATTCCCTGGGTTGCTGTAAGACATCTGTCCTCTGCCCACATCTGATAACACCAGATTTTCCATGCAGACTGGCTTGCTGGAGGTGGTAAGACCGGACCTGGCTTGGTGATGAATTTCATGTACTGCCACTCCACTGCCATACTTGAATCAGTCATTGCAATGTATGCTCATTACCTAATTTACAATCATACACGTACAGGTTGGACAATTTTCTAATTTTTCTGGTGCAGTCGGCGTTCGTGAATCAAAGGCGCACACAGCTGTTGGAGCCCGATGCCGCAGTGTCCTCGTGGCCGCTGTACACTTAGCGGCGCGCCACTCGCTGTGCAAATAAGACGATCGCGTCAGGAAGAAATCAAGCCCGCAATGGCATCTCCCCGACAGCTCCCAGGGACGCGCTGGAAAATAACGCTGCAAACGGCGATGCCTCCTCTCAGCTGGTGTCCGTCAGACACACTAAACAAACCTAATTGTCGACAGCTGCAGCTAATTAGTCTGATCACGTGACCCCTTTAGATTCCCCTGAAATATTCTCGCCCTCTGACAATTGTATTGCGGATAAATCGCTTCTCTGTCACCAGGTCATGCAGAAAGACAAAGACTCCGTAATTAACGCTTGAGTTTTTGCTTTTGAATAAATTAATGAGCAAACGTCTCCCGCAAGCACGGCGGATTTTATTGCTAAACAGTGTTTCCTTGTACTATTTTTAAAATATCATCAAATTGAGATCCAAGCAGGCCTAATAAAAAAAGATGAACAATCCAAATTATGATAAGACCCAAAGTAATATTACACTTATTGCTTCACCCTGCATTTTTTTTTTTTTTTTTTTTTAATTTTGAAAATACTTTTTTTGTTGAATGTAAAATTACCCTTATTGTATCAACTTAAACAAATTAAAACGATTTACATAAAAGGGATTTTCAAGGAAAGTGTAAATACTTCTAGTTTTAATTATGCAAAAATGTCATTTGCTTGTATAAAATAGTCATTCCATTAATGCATATGCAGCAGTCTGGCTGGCTCATTTGTAAAAGCAGCCACGCCCATTAAAACGTGTGCCCATAAAGGCTGATCGGAGATCAGTATGGATAATGCATGGATAGTTCCCTAACACGAGCTCTGGTGTTCGGTTCAGGATGCTTTTTTTCCCACTACTCCCAGGCTACGGTCCGCATGACTGGCAGTTTGGCACGGAGACACATGAGAGGCGGTGAGGGAGAAACTTCCCCTGGATATCTGTCATAATACAGAGTCGGCCTCCCAGGGCTCCGGACATCCGCTCTCAAATAAAACAGCAACGTAAACAGGGAAATAGACGTGTTGACAGAAAATGGGGGCCAGAGGTCCGGAGATTTGTTGAGCAGACGAGACGTGAGGAATATGCTGATATCACAGGTGTATAATGCAATTGTATTTAACCTCCCGAAGCTGAGAGGATGGGGATTTATATCTACAATGCTTTTTTTTAAAAAAAAAAAAAACACAAAAAACTCTATATTAAAAACACAGGCTTATAGCCTTCAAAGTATCCACTTAGGGTGAGCTTACCTCCGTAATCATTATTCATTAATATTTAAATGATTTTTCCAAACATCTACATACATTAGTATAGATGCTGACATCGAAACATCATATGAATGATGACATCAATTAATTAATTACTTATTAGTTTCTAAAATAAAAGCAATGCATCAGAATACAGAATATTCAGTATATTTCAAATCCCTTATCCAGGCACCAGGGACCTGCTTATCCCAGGCAGCACAGGACACACATCCGGGGACACCATGGTGCTCCGTACCAGAAGATACACGCACAGCAAAGTATTCTGTGGGCAATTTAAAAACACCGATTAACTTCAGTCGCATGCCGGAGGAATCTGAGATACCTGGGGGGGGGCATTGAATATAGGGAGAAAATGCAAGGCCCCCAAACAGAGCTCAAAGGCCGGTTTAAGGCTTATACCACACTAAGTATATAATATTTTTCATACAAACCAGGTAAGAACCTTATTTGGATTAGTATTCTTGTGCTTAGGCTCCTCACCGTTAAATTACAAAAAACTATAAACCTTATGTCAAGGGGACTTCCATCTTGCATGTGTGTGTGTGAGAGTGTGAGTGTATGTGTGTGTGTGTGGTAAAAATGCACATATTATATTACACTGCAAACTGGACAGAATAAATGCAGACAACGAACTGGGCTGTTCTAGTACTAGTTGGTTTATTGCTTCTCACTGCTAATGTCAAGGACACATGGAGGAAATGAAGAGCAGTGGCACTGAGAAAACCTTCAGTTCCCAAACACTGTGTGCATTACAAGGTCGGAGCAAAATTTACCCATTTCTGTTCAGAAAGTATTGATGCGGTCAGACAAGTAGCCACATAGTTAATGTACGGCTGTATCAATCAGAGATGCAGCCAGTCACAAAAAAAGACAGGTTTGGACTTCCCTTCGACGTGTGCATCCTCCTCGCTGTAAAGGGTACTCCCCCCGCCCGATTGTGGAAATCAACAGGGGAGAGTCGCCACACCCCGGTTAGTGCAGAGGCCCCACTTTTCATTCTCAGTGCAAATTTGTGAAGTTAATATGGTTTATTTAGACATTTATCAATTACTTTTTCATTCAAGCCCTGTGAATGAAGTAATGCCAAATTTAAATGCTACAACAAGGAAGAAGGCCATTTTAGAGAATAATTCCTTCTTTACATGACAGTAGTAAAAGAAGGGAAGACGGCAACAGATTTAGGACATTCAATATATCTGAGTAGATACAGTGTTTGCCCCATGGCCTCCTTTTTGCATGTTAGAGAATAGTCTGCAATTACAGTACTCATGGTTCCAGGATATCCATCCCCGCAGACTTTGAATCATATCTAATGACAAATAGCTTGGTGGATTGGCGGTGACTTCGTTGTAGCCAAAAAGTCACCAAGCTCACATGGGGAGAGGTCAGGAGACCTATTTGACTCTGTCTCCCCTGCCTGCCCCTTCTGCAGAAACTGTCCAAACTGTTGAGGGGCTCGAGCTACAATACCCTTAAGCGCTACCAGTGCCAGCAGCAGTGAAACTTCTCAACGGGAACATCTTTTTGCAGCCTGGGATGAAGAGCGCAGGGCCACTAGGCTGGTCTCATCTGTTGGCCCTCATGGAGCGTCAGACAGCAGAAACAAAAAATGTAAGCGATGGCATCTGTGCAGTTCACTGAACCCTCAGACAATCTGTGGGAGGCCTCAGCAGTCTTCAATTACATTTCTGAGTCAAGCTGGTTCAGCTCCCTTTACCTCTACAGTGGGCACTAGCAGATGGAGCTGGCACTAGAAGCTAAGCCTAAGATGGTTTCTACCATGGGCCAAGGGCTTTGGCAGTTTCTGGGATTGCTGTTTGGACCCTGCAATGCCACTGCAACGTTTGGGCATCTCATGGAGAGAGTGCTAGCTCAAAACCACAGACTCACTGTGTGATATCTTGATGACTTGTTTGTGCATGC
Organism: Brevimyrus niger; assembly: GCA_015164015.2. NCBI lineage: Eukaryota > Metazoa > Chordata > Actinopteri > Osteoglossiformes > Mormyridae > Brevimyrus > Brevimyrus niger. The sequence goes on from JAABNY020000032.1 coordinate 20,710,816, forward strand.
ATTGGATTTTAATGCAGTCATACACCACCTACTGAAAGTCTTTGGTGTCAGGTTGGCCTTCATCTTAATCTAAGAAATATAGCCACTTCCATTTTTAACTGTACAACAGGCACTGCTTCCTATGGACAGACTATTATTCAGCCCTCTATGGCTGAGTCTTTGAGAATCAGCGTTGGATTGACTGACTCGTTGCCCTAGTGCCCTGGTCCTGGTTGCTGCCAGCAAGAGGGTAACATAGAAGGTGATGGTCTGCTCACTCTCAACCCTTGTCAGCTGAAACTGGACCTGGGTATGTAGGAGATTGGTGACAGGCAGGAGACCAGAAAGACAATGTCAGTGCTTGACCATGAAAAGAAGAACATTACTCTCAAAGTGATAAGGGGGAAGAAAGAAATAGTTTGCTTATATTTGTAGTGGTGGTGTCCTTACCATGACAGTAGCTGGTTTTGGTACCAGTGACACTAAAGAGGAAAATGAGTGATTGATTCTCAGTCAGACTCATAGAGTGCTTTCCACCATTTCTTATATCCTGTCCTGAGCTTAATCTGTTGCGCAAAGATAGTACTGGAGAGCCAAGGGTGAGAGGATACTGGGGTACTTGTCTGGAGGAGAGTGGGCAGAGGGTGTCAATGCATGAGATTTAGGCAGAGCAGGGTATATCAGAGGATTCATCAGAGGAGAGAGAGGCAGGGAAGAAAGTAGGAGAGATGGAATAAAGGTTATGGGAAAGGTAGACTTGTGGAGGAGAACAGTATATCTTAGGAGTGACAGGGCAAACTGAATAAAATAGTGAGCAGAAGGATGCAAAGCTCTGACTGACAAGTAGGTTGACTATGATACAGTTACATGCCAGGATGAGGTCCAGTTCATCTCTACACTTGTGAGTTTGTGGAATGTGTAGCTAAATCTGGCTAAATTATGTCAGGCGGGTTACAAATTTGGTAGTTTGTGTTTTATCAGGATGAATGCTCTGGTTCCCAAGGAAAACAAGGAGTTAGTCAACTAGGGCTGGGTACCAAACTTCGGTACTTTTGTGGACTGAATAATACATTTTCTTTAGCGCCAAATTCCGATACCCAAACCTGTAAATGTCAGCGTCTGTGAGCTAATAAGCAGCATACTTGCGTAAAGATCTAAAGTCGCTGGTGATTGGCTGTCTAATGTAACATTTTACACAAACATTGTGTAGGCTGGAGGAAAAACATATGAGAACTGGCTCTCATGAGTGTTTTTGTTTTTGCTTGTTCTGTAAAAAATGCCTGAGAAATAACAATTGGGCTCCACAGGCTTCTAGGCTTCAACCATTTAGCCAGACTTTGCAACCATTTTTGGAGACAGTACGACTAAATTTGATAACCAGGCGCACCAGTGTGACTTTCAAATAAGCCCCTCATTTACACCCAAATATGCCCCCATTATAGTGGCAGACCACATCGTCTAATATCACGTGAAACACCCGGAGAGAGCAAGAATTGGTGTGTATGTGTATGCATGTGTATGAGTGAGATTATCGGAACTCGGTCCAGTTGCCAGTCCACGGAGGCACGACTGTGGAAGCGCTTACAGAGATTACTTGGTGATTGCTTGACCGAAAATACCGGCGCCAACATAAAAGTGATGCGGAGGAAAGATAGAGTGGATGGAATTATTTTTGTACCGCAATAAGATTAAACACCTTTTGCCTGCATCTCCAGTCAGTGACAGTGCTTATTAGCAGGATAACATTACATCTTTTTTTTATTTTGTAAAAAATGAAAGATCTTTCTGCTGGCCAGATTTGTTTATGAATTGCAAGCGTGTCGTGGATCATATAAGTAAAATCAAGGGTCTCGAGTCTCACACATTGACTGTGGGACACACGCAGTGTTCACGCACTCACACGCACTCACACGCACTCACACGCCACACCTTGTGTTTCCCACACTGAGAAGTAAGGGATATCGCCCATTAAGATGTCCCATTATGTAGAATTAATGGACGAGGTGCAGCCATAAGGAGGGGAGTTTTCTGTCGAGTTCACAGCTCGGGCTGCATCCCGTTATGATTGCAATTGATCCCCCTAATAACTAACAAAACAACTTATTAAAATAGAAGACTAGTGCAGTAATATTTAATTTATTTTTGTTGTTGTTGAAATTGATTTAAAAACATTGTTTTTATTGAAAAACGTATTGTTCAGGAGTCGGTATTGAAATCTAGGTATCGTTCTGGTACTGGTATCGAAACATTTTGAATGATGCCCAGCCCTAGGGCTAACCAAAGGGATGGATGATAACAGGATGTCCAGTTTTTCAAAGTTGTCCAGTAGGCCTGTTAGTGATACACGAATAGGGTTCGTAATAATAATTGTATGGTACTGAAACCCAGAGTTACTTTACAAGTCTCTACTCCTAGTCCAGCTGAGGAGGGGGCGTATGTTAAGGAGACTGTCTCTTCCTTTAAGACTGTGGCGACTCAGATGCCAATCATTGGTTAGCAGAGTATGCGCCTCCTGAGCTGCGAGCGAGGAGAGATGGAAGGTCACAAACAGCATGGGGAGTCACGAGTTTGTAGAGAGTTTTAGTGAAATAGTTAGATGAATAGTTTAGTGAAATCGTTAATCCTTAGCTCAGTTACCATGGGATTTGTGCTTCGATGAAAAGCCTAAGCTGTTCCCCATGTTTTCCTGCAAGTAGCTTGGTAATATGGCATCGAGAGAATGTAACTGGTATGTTGGCTTGTTTACCATTTGAAGCAGTAAATATAAAACAGCATAAATATTGAGATGTTTACAGTAAATCTTTTCTATTACAGATCTTGGTATTAAGATGTATGCATCACAAGTGTATGTTTACTGTGTATGTAATATTCATATTAGTTTTTCCCACTGGCACACGTGCACTGATGCTCATAGGCCTTACATGTCCCTGCTTTAACCTTATGCACAGTAACCAGACAGAATGCCAGCAGAGAAACGTCTATGGAATACCTGTGGAATACAGTATTGTATGATCATGTTATTCTGAGTTTATTACAGATAGTAGAGAGGCTGTGTGTTTTATGTACGTTATCTTCTGTATACCTGTATATTTGTTCTGTTTATATTAAGTTTTTATTTGTTTTCTGTTTATTCTATTTACGTGTATAGAAACCACAGGTCTCAACCAAAGTCTTCATACTATAAGTTTACTACCTCAAGTTAAGTATCAGAAGGTAAAAATAAAGGGTCTTTTGGGACTGGTGGCTGGAACGTCTCTACTACAACTGTACCAGAGCTCTAACTGGACTCTCCACAATGATTTGAATGGTCCCATCAGCGCACACAAAGTGCCCTATTTTTCAGTGTGGGAGATAAGAAAGGATTGTGGGTAACCCGACTTCAGGTCCAGTTTTGTCAGGGTAGAAGCAGAGTTTTGTCAGCACCAGGATATGGAGAGTTGAGTGCATGGCAAAGGCAGGGAAGCTGGCTGATCGGTAGTTCCATGGTGAAGGAGGTGACATCAGAAGTTGCCGGAACAAGGCATAGGTTTTCAGGGTTGCATTTCCTACTGTGAATAAAGTTGAAAGGTTTTTCATTTGGGGGGGGGGGGGGTTTCACTAAAAACACATAGCGAGCAAAAGGACATGTTTTGTTGAGCACAAAATCCTCCCTTTTTTTTCCTTAGCTTGGTTTACTGTAGTACATCACAAGGAATCTCAGTCAGGACTAGAAGACTGCAGCATCATTTTCCAGACCACACAGCATGACCAGATATTCCTACGATGGAACAGTGGTTACCACCTCAGTGGTGATATACACAGTCTTCAAGTCTTCTTCTTCACAAATAGGAATAGCGGAAATCAACAGGAATTTACCTTTAATATTAAATGCCCAGTAACCCATTGGACCTCCTCAATGTATTGGTCCGCAGTCTTTGATTCAAGGATAGATAGTCAATAAACTCCTGCCATCGTGGAGAGGTTCCTAGAAGTAGATCGATAGTACAATCCTATGTGTGACGCAAGAGTTGCACTGTGGCTTGCATGGACCTTGTGGAAGACATCCAGGAATTTCTGGTATACTATTGACACCATTGCCGTGGAGTCGTCCTGAGGACTTCTGACAGAAGAGAATGTTATACACATAAAAATCTGACTTACTCCAGGAAACCAGTTCTTCCTTTCTCACTAGCTTCATGCTGCTGTAGCCAGGGGCAATCTAACAACAGGTGATCTCTATAAAAAAACATAACGAGTATATTTTCAAATTGCTGGCCCCCCCGGATGTTAGGAGTTTCAGCCCAGTGAGTGATATGCCCTCCCAGATCCAAACAGAACTGTGGTCAAGATACCTGCTGAAGCTCATATTCTTTTCCTGTATGGTTGCAGTTTCTCATAGAGGTAAAACATAAATGGTATAAGCAGTATCTTCAGATTGTTCCATGAGCAATGTTATTCTCACCACCCACTCTCACCTGCTGCTGTTCCAGGATCAGCTCCCCCAGGTTTCCAGCGGGGTCCCACCTGACAGGGATATCTGCCAAAAGTGTCCCACTATATCAACTGGAATTCTACAGTCTGGTATTCTCACTTTCTTCCCACTCACCTGCCTCCGCAGGACTCGATCTGAGGTCCACATTTCAATCTCTAATGCTGGCAGCAGTGCCGCTCAACCCATCAGGCGACATAGGCGGCCGCCTGGGGCGGCACCTTCCGAAGAAGCGCTGACTCAGCAAGCCGCATGGGCTTCGAGGGCTATCGACCGGCCATGCCCCTCCTTAAACCCCTGCAGTCTAAATGTGAATGCTGAGGAGTAAAATAACTCGCCTTTAATTCCTCAAACCCATAACTCAAACCTCCCTGTCAATGTGGCACCGTTTCAGAAGGGCTAAATTTTCTCTCCTTGAGACTCAAAAGTTGCCAAGTTAGCTTAGGCAGGGAACACATTGGAGAAGATAATAAAGAGTTATGTGGATATCCATCCATCCAATTTCTGCAGCTGCTTATCCCATTGAGGGTCGTGGGGGGTCTGGAGATTATCCTGGAGGCTATGTGCACAAGGCAGGGGACAACCCAGGATGGGTGGGGGGCAACATTTACTCATATTTGTGCACCTATGGGCAATTTAGTCACTCAAGTTAACCTCAGATTGGACAGTGGGGTGGAACCTGAGAACATGTATACTATACACACATGGAGCCATGACAGAAGCTCGAACCCTGGTTCCAGAGGTAATCACAGTGCCATTGTGCCAC